>CAUYQU010099807.1:0-68053 GCA_963574635.1 Cheracebus regulus
ATGAAAAAATGCTCATCATCACTGATCATTAGAGAAATACAAATCAAAACTACATTGAGATACCATCTCATGCCAGTTAGAATGGCAATCATTAAAAAGTCAGGAGACGACGGATGCTAGAGAGGATGTGGAGAAGTAGAAACACTTTTACACTGTTGGTGAGAGTGTAAATTATTAGTTCAATCATTGTGGAAGACAGTGCGGCAATTTCTCAAGGAATTTCTCAACTAGAAATACCATTTGACAGAGCAATCCCATTACTGGGTAACCCAAAGAATTATAAATTATTCTATTATAAAGACACATGTATACATATGTTTATTGCAGCACTGTTCACAATAGCAAAGACTTGGAACCAATCCAAATGCCCATCAAAGATAGACCGGATAAAGAAAATGTGGCAGATATACACCATGGAATACTATGCAGCCACAAAAAAGGATGAGTTCATGTCCTTTGCAGGAACATGTATGAAGCTGGAAACCATCATTCTCAGTAAACTGACACAAGAACAGAAAACTAAACACCACATGTTCTCACTCATAGGTGGGTGTTGAACAATGAGAACACATGGACGCAGGGAGGGGAACATCACACATGGGGGACTAGTGGGGGTTGGGGGACTAGGGGAGGGATAGCATTAGGAGAAATAACTAATGTAGATGTCGGGGTGATTAATTCAGGAGAAATAACTAATGTAGATGTCGGGATGATGAATTCGGCCAACCATCATGGTACGTGTATACCTATGTAACAAACCTGCATGTTATGCACATGTACCACAGAACTTAAAATACAATAAAAAAACAAAGAATTAAGGTGCATTCCAGTTGGATGTTTTCAAATTTGTAACACGAGTAAGCCATGCCACCTGCGGCAGCACCATCTTCTCCATGTGCCCCAGCCTTTCCTGTCCACACTCAGCCCATTGCCTTCTCCATGACTTCTGTTTGCATTTCTGCCATTATTCCTTCCTGAACTTCCAAAAGCCTTGGACATCTGCCTCTCTGGTCACTCACATACTATTATTAAAGATAGGGAAAAACACGTAAGTAAAGAGTAATAAGTAAATAAGTTAATCAATGCAATAAGTTTTGCTCATTCAACATGGTGCATTTAAGCACTCAATAAAAGCAGGTTAAATCAGTGATTAAAAGCCAAAAATCTGAATGAACTTGAGTGCCTGTAAAATTTATTATCCTGTATTTGCTAGCTGTCTCGTCTTCTGTAAGAGTTTTTTTTTTTTTTATGTATCTTGCATATGTGTTCTTAAAATAATTGGTAGTGGTGCAAGGATAGACAAGAACAATGAGAAAGATTAGGGGGTCTAGAAACAGACCCACCTGATTTACAGCACAGAAACCATGGAAAGGCAGTGGGGAAATTTTGTTGTTTTCAATAAAGCGCTGGGTTCCCTGGGTCTCCATGTGAGGTAAAATGAACTTGACCCTTACTCCATATGCAAAAATTATTAACAGATAAGCAGTGAATGAAAATGTGAAAAGTAAAATAATAAAGCTTTTAGAAGAAAACAGAATATTGTTATGACAGTAAACAAAAAGCAGCAACTTCAAAAAAAAATAGAAAAAAACAGATTGAATATCCCTATCCAAGTTGCTTGGGACCAGAAGTATTTCAGATTTTGAATTTGGGATCTGGGGTGGGATATTACAATATTTCGATTACATATTGTACTTACAGCTGACCATCCCTAATCCAAAATTTTAAAATCTAAAATGCTCCAATGAGCATGTCCTTTGTGCATCATGTAAATGCTCAAAAAGTTGCAGATTTTGCAGCATTTCAGATTTTGGATTTTATGATTAGGTATACCCAATTAGTATTGAGAAAATAAATTATCTTAACAATTAGAAGTTTTTTAAATATGTCATTAAGTTGGTAAAAAAAAAAAAAACTGTATACAGACTTAGAAAGGAAATTTGCAATACATATATCATGTGTAATTTCAAAGTTACCTGAAAACTTCTTTGGAATAAAATGGAGTAAAACAAAGAATAACTGGCACTAATTGAGCCCTTACTGTGTGTTTAGCAGTATGCAAAGTGCTTCATCCACCATTATCTAATTTAATCCCTATGAAAATCCAGTTGTTCCTAAATCCGTATTTCACAAGGTGAGAGGTCAGTGGTGATGGTGCAGGCAGTTGTACGTAGACGGGTTAAGTAACCTACCCGAGCCCACAAAGATAACAAATGGCAGCAGGAGTCACTCAATCCCACAGCTCCTGCATGATTTCAGTGACTGAGTTCTTAACCAGTGCATCCAGCCAACATCTCTTCTTCCATCTTTCCATCTGTGTATCCTTCCACTCATCCTTCTATCCATCTATCCATTCTTCCTTTCTTCCTTTCATTCATCCATTGTGATGCAAGGTCTTAAATTTAGGTCCGTTATTATGTTCTGCCTTGACATCTGGTGGAATTGGGAAGACCTCAAATGGCCTAATTCCAAGTTTCCGTCCCTACTCTGTTTCCACGATAAGGCCCCCTAGCCAAATAACACTACTCAAGGGGGCCAGGTGTAGTCCCTGCTCATGCCTGAGTAACAGGTTTCAGTTCTCTCTCAGCCCACGGAAATATTTAAACAAGCCAATCACATCTCTCTCTCTCTCTCTCTCTCTCTCTCTCTCTCATTCTCTCTCTCTCTCTCTCTCTCTCTCTCTCTCTTTTGGATACAGAGTCTTACTCTCTTGTTCAGGCTGGAGTGCAGTGGCTCAATCAAGGCTCACTGCAGCCTTGACCTCTCCGGGTTCCAGCAGTCCTCCCATCTCAGCTTCCTGAGTAGCTGGGACTATAGGTGTGCACTACCACACCCAGCTTTTTTTTTTTTTTTTTTTTTGGTAGATACAGGGTTTTGCCATGTTGCTCAGGCTGGGCTGATCTCTAACTCCTGGGCTCAATGACCTGCCCTCCTCAGCCTCCCAAAGTGCTGGAATTACAGGTGTGAGCCACTGTGCCTGGCCATTCTACCCTCTTGACACTCCAAAGCCTACCTCCCACAGCCGCTGCTTATTCACTTGGTTCCCAAGTGCAATCCCCTGTGTGGCCCTGCCCAGTGTGACAATGCCTACAGTTTTGCTTGCACTTTTAGACTGATGTTTGGTTTAAATGAAACTATGAGAATATCACCTCTACACATGGAGACTTAAGATCTCTGACACACTTAACAATGCAAAGATTACAGGACTGTGCTGGGAATGTACATAACATTCTAGCAAGGCAATAGTGAAGGTTTAAGAAGGATCAGCTGAGTCAGCACGGTGGCTCACACCTGTAATCCCAGTCCCTTGGGAGGCCGAGGAAGGAGAATCGTCTTGAGCCCAGGAGTGTGAGACCAGCCTGGGCAACAGAGGGAGACCTGGTCTCTACATAATATAAAAATAAATTAACCAGACATGCTGGCTCACACTTGTGGTCCCAGCTACTCAGGAGGCTGAGGTGGGACGATTTCTTGAGCCTGGGAAGTCAAGCCTGCAGTGACCCATGATCACGCCATTGCACTTCAGCCTGGGTCACAGAGACAAGCCCTATCTCAAAAAATGAAAAAAACAAAAAACACATAAAAGTCAGCTGGATTTCCACCAATAAGGAGAAGATGCTCATATAACTGGTGAATGCCCTTCTCCTATGGGAAGGACAGTGCAGGAGGCTAACGCACAAGGAGTGACACCCAACCAGACCCTGAGCAGGTCCCCATTAAAGGCCCCAAGAAAGGGGAGCTCTGAACCCGAGACACCTCAGAGCCTTGGCACCTAGAGGCCCTCCTGGCCCAGCCGAGTCCATGGGTGGGAAGGAACCTGCCTCTAGTCTCAGGCTGGCGCCCCAGCCACCACCCCTCCTCTCCTCCATTCCTGGAAGGTCATGCACTTCCGCTTCCTCAGCTATCTTCCTCCTCAATCTTGGACACTGGGAAAACTGGCTTCTGGCTTATTATTTCCCCAAGAATGAATTTAAACTCATATTTTGTCTTTTCTGCTTCAAGAAATAGAAAACTTAGAAAACTCAAGAGAGAAAACATTTTACAACACTCAAAACTGTGAGCCTAAAAACACTGATGTAAACTACATGTGAGGAGGTCAAGTTTCACAAGCCCTCTTGTTCCATGGGCAACCTCACACTTACCATTCCATCACATGGGTTCCACAGTCATGCAGTCCCAGGGGTTGTCAGCCCAGAATATATACCCAAGGAGCACACCTGGGAACAGTCACCATGCTGTTTATAAAGCTCTCCAGGTGATTCTGAGGCCAAGGCAGGGTGAGAACGCTGAGCTTCCCTAATTACAGATGAAGCCAGAAAGACCCAGAGACCCCAACACAGGGTGAGCCCGTGGCCCACAGTCATTTAGAATGGAACTTGCAATGACCTACTCAGATCCGTGTTTTCACTATTGCACAGCATGCCATAGCTCTGTCACAGGCGGGTCGGAAAGAATGCCGGTAACTTTCATCTGTTCACTCTGCACCTCCTTAGGAGAATGGCTGAATTATCCATTGCCTAGAAAGGCCCATACAGTTCCAGGGGAAATTTATACCAGACATAAAGTATTTGGCAACAAAGTCACAGGGACAGTAAGAGTTGTTTAAAAGGAACTCAATTCTATCCCACACCACGTGGATGGCACAGGGACATGTCATTTTTTTTCCTTCTCCCCAGTCTACCAGAAATTGAGTTGGCCTACAACTAAGACACACACAGAGATGTGATGTAATTTTAGGAAAGACAATATAACAACATAAAAATGAGGAATCAGAAACAGAGAAAACATTTTTAAGAATAAAAAGAAAAAATATATGGACAGAGACATTGAATGAATCATGAAACATTACTGGTAGATGCTTAGGACTAAAGAAAATAACATCTAAATATTTATTAAAGGGAATTCAATTAAATATATTATGAGATGTTCATACTATGCAGTCATGAAAAATGAAGTGGCTCTTATGTAATGACATGAAGTCATCTCCAAGGCAAATAAAGCCAATACACATTCAGACCACAGCCTACACACGGCTGCCACTCTTGAGAGAAAAGACTCCAGCAGCAGCAGAGGCCTCTGGGCAGGGAACCAAGGTAGGCAGAGATGTGAAGGAGCTGACACTCATGATACATCCCTTTGTGTGTGTGTGCACATGCATGCATATATATGTATATATGTGTATATGTATACACACACATACATATGTGTATGTATATATAGACATATATATGTATGTATACATATACTAATTTCCAATTTCTAACATAAAAATAACACTAGGGCTATTATTTAAAAGAGGTATATATAATTTTTAGAGAAGTAGAAATTCAAGACTAAAAAGAAAAACTCAAGTAACCTAGAGACCTTAGGCTCCTGGATAAATAATTTAAAAATTTCCTTCCTGGCCTATGACTTTAAGGATGGGAAAGGAATAGCTGAACTCAGGAAAAGCCATCTGAAGTGAGCACTCGGTGGTAATGTCCCCAGCCCTGTGTCTGGGCTGCTCAGGCAGCAGTGAAAACTGCTCAATTGTGTGAGTGACAGCATTCTCTCTGCACCCTCAGACACTGGAACACTTTCTCCTTCACCCCAGGAATGTGGAGCTTCAAGCTGCCAACTCTGGGCACTGCCCAGCTCCAGGGAGCACACTCTCTTAGGTCAAGGTCCACACCCACACAGCCTGCCCAGGAATTCCACCTCCTCCAGTGTCTGCCATGATAGACTGCCTCCTCTTTGGTCGGGGGACCACATGGTGGTGATGACAAAGAGTGCCTTGATGTAAGAGCTATTTCCTGGAGATAAAGTATGTTCTAATGCTGGAGGTAAAGTTCTAATGCTGAACATGTTAGGCAGAGTGGCACTCTGAGTGATTCTAAACTATAGAATCTCCCAGCAGGGACCCTCGAATCATGCCATTAAGTAAACTCCCACGTCTCCCCTTGGGTTTGTTCGGCCGGCCCTCTGTCGTGATCAGTCTGAGAACGCTGATTTCTGTATTCTTCCCTGGCCTTTCTCTCTTTGACTCTCCCTGTTGAAGCTGATAGACGAGCTGCCAGCTTCCTTACCTTGGACGAGGCTGTGGAAGAGGGAAGGAAGAATTTGTCTGCAACAAACTTCACTTTGCTTGATTTGTGTTCTCCCAAAGCCTGCGCATGTTGGGGGTTGCACCTGGTGGCTGGAAGAGGGTAGGCGGAGCTGTCAGGACAGTGCCCTGGGCGGCTGGGAAGGTGATGGGCAGTGTGAGTCCTGGGGTGAAAGGCTGGTTACATGCTCAACTGTGGGACAGCCAGATGGGTGGCAAGGCCTGAGAGGGGAGCTCAAGGCTGGCAGAGATCAGACGCCTTCTTCCTGAGGCCCTGAAGGGAGGCACCCCTCCTTATGCTGAAGATGGCAGTTCACAGGAATTTAGTTGGGTGTGGGGAGTTATGGGTCAGAATGACATTGATTTAAGGACGCGGAGATAAGTTTATTCCTTGCATACCTGAGTATGTGGGCTGTAAGTCCTGGCCAGCCACTCATAACTTCTTGAGAACAGTTTCGGAACAAATCTGATATCTCCTTGTACACTTATGCTCATGAAGCAGAATTAGGGAAAAAAGAGAGATTTTGGAAGTGAGTCTTTAGCCTCTCGGCATGCTTCCCAAGGGGTCAGAGCCACACTCTTTTCTAAGCCCCCACGTCTGCTGTTGTCCAGGGTTTGATCCCTCTCACTACAACCTTTTGTTCTGATCTGTTTCTTTTTTAATTTCTATTTTTAAATAGAAGAGGCTTGGCCAGGTGTAATCCCAACACTTTGGGAGGCCAAGGCCAGTGAATTACTTAAGGCTAGGAGTTCAAGACCAGCCTGGTCAACATGGCAGAAGTCCTTCTCTATAAAAAGTACAAAAATTAGCTGAGCGTGGTGGTGCGCTCCTGTAACCCCAGCTACTCAGAAGGCTGAGGCAAGAGGGTCCCTTGGACCTGAGAGGCGGAGGTTGCTGTGAGCTGAGATCATGCCACTGCACTCCCACCTGGGTGACAGAGTGAGACCTTGTCTCAAAAAATTAAACAAATAATTAGGAGAGGCTTCAGGCAGAGTCCAGAAAGGTCAAATGAGAGCCTGTGAGCCCCAAAGGGCAGGGTCCCAGCCTCACCCTCTGGGTCCCTGTGTTTGACCCAGGCTCAGAGGAGAGCAGGCGCCGCCAGCACGGTGGATTTGGAGGACAGAGGAGCTTGTGCTTTTTGGCTTCCTGCCAATGCGTTTTATCTACAAGGCCACAGCAATCCTCCTGGAAGAAACAGTAGATCTTCCAGACAAATCCAGCTGTCCTAGAGCAGAGGACACACTAGGGGCTTGTGCAGTGCCGTTTATGAAGGGGAACCCCAGAGTTCCTGGTGAGAAATAGCTGTGGGTAACAGACCCCCCGCAACTGCCCCCTGCTGACCACAGGGGTGGGTGGGGTCCCAGAGAATGACATGCTGGGACTGGAAAGTCCACAGCCTTGGACTCTTTGTCCTCAAGAAGCCGCCAAGACATGGGATACACTGCTTAAAGATGACAGCTGGAGATACGGCTGGCTCCTCACTGCCCTCCTGCCTACTGAAAACATGTGACAAAAAGCAGGCTGCCTGAGAAAAGAGGAGATACTAACAGCATTACCCACTAAAAAATACAGACATTTTGCCATGAAACCTACAAATAACTTTACAGAAGTGGATGCTGTAGACAGGATTCTGGTGGGAGCTGGACTGGGGGAGGAGGTGGGCTCAGAGACGAGGAACTTCGTGCATCTGTCTGCCAGGTTAATGGGATTAACTGTTGTCATTTTTAACTTTCCAGTCAAGGGAAGTGTGACTAGAAAGCCGTTCCCCAGCTCCACAACCCAGACTCTGCAGAACAAATAGGACAGGCTGGCTACCGAGAACACAGGGCACAAAGGACTGCCAGTGTCCCTCCCAGTCCCACTGTTCTCCATCCAACCCTCTTCTACAGAGGCTCCTGGTGGAAGAACAAATACCACCATCTGTGGGCTGAATATCAACTAAAAATATGTTTTCTTTAGCCTGGAAGCTTTTTTAAAAAGCAATTGCAAGTAATTTCTCATCAAATGTGAATTTTTTTTAATGGTAAATTTTGGTGAAACCAGATGTAGCAAAATAGGCCCCATAATACTACAGGCCCATGATCAGATAGGGCTAAAGTGCAGTTCTTTTAAGAACAGCACCCGACCTGGCCCTGGTCCTCACCACTCCCTATTGCCCCACCACCTTGGTCCACTTTATTACCTTTTATTATTGCCTGACCCCTATAGGACTGTGACCTCTGGGGTCCTGGAAGCATAAAACCTTTCAAGACCCAGCTCTGTTGTGGTGTGGCAAAATGGCTCTCCAGCAAGCATTTAACCTTCAACGGCAGGCTTCCCAGCTCTAACAGCAGCCGTGATTGCTCCTGCTGATACCTCTCAGGGCAGTAGTGACACTACCTGGGATGGTGCTTGAGATGGTTTTTGAAGATCACAAACAGGTTCATTCTGGAAGTAGGCAGGCAAGCACCTTTTGCCACCTTCCACTGAGTGTCCTGTGGATGTGGCCCCAGGACACCTTCTTCTGATGAAAAATGCTATTCTATTTCTCCAGATTCACACCCAGGGTGGCCTGGGACACACCCAGGTCGGTCAGCCCCTCCCTCACAGGCCTTTATGCTAATGGTCTCTGCTCAGAGAATTCAAGGTGCTCATTTGAATCCTGCTGAGTATGAAATTGATAACTTCCTTTTCTATTTGAGTTCACAAACTATGACCCTTTTATGTGAAACTCTGAAGTGGATTCTGAGAAAGCTTTCCAATTTTTTTTTTTCTCAAAAAAATTCTGAAACTTACTTTGAAAGGATATAAATTTCCAAAGACAGGGCAATGACGTGCGGAAAGTAAAAGAGGCTGGCTAACATCTCCATTTGGGACAGCTGTCTGCCTCTCACACTCACGTTAGTTAAACCAAGCTCTGTCTAACCCTCCATTTCATCATCGCAAAATCAACACCTTAAGAAATAAATATACAACAGCTCTCCTCTCAAGCCCTCACCAACTCATGTCCTGGTCTGGGGCAAAGGTCAGCAGAAGCGGAGAGTGAAATGATGGCTGATGATGGCAGTTGGGCTGACACTGTGAGTGAAGGTACTAGGTCCCACTAGTTGATGGGCATGGCTTTTGTTGCTGATAAGAAGGTTTACTATAGCTGATGTCTGCACCACTCCCATTTGGACTTAACAGTGCTGCTCTTGAAATGGTACAGCATATAATTAATTGAAAATTCCAGACTGTGGGGTATCAATGTGCCCTATATAAAAATGTATATAACCTGTATATAAACAAAATCTGAATTTAGCAAAAATATCATCTTATTTAAAATTCCAAAATGAGTTAGCAAAACAAGATTCATTTGGTCCTTATTTTATGTATCTAGGATCGTTAGCTTTTCCTAGGAATGATTTTAGAGAAGGAGGGAGAAAATAAGCAAATAACAAGAACATTGAAAGCTAGTAGCTGCTCCCTCGCCGACCACATATTTGACAATCCAGTTCGTGTTCATCCCTGGGGACAGAGCAGTGTACAAGTAGAGGAAGTTTCTGCTGTCCCAGAGCCAGAGAAAAAAACAGGTCACTAAACACATAATTGCATAGCTAACAGTATAGTGCTGAGTCATCCAAATAAAATGATCAAAAGTTGGGTCCAGCCTAGTCTGAAAGGTGGGAAAGGTGGTCAGACCAAGAAATACACTGATGGCTTGTCAAATCAGTAGAAATTGCCAGGTGAAAATTGGGAATTGGGAGTAACACCCAGATGTGAGTTAAAGAAAGTACCAGCCAGGCGAGGTGGCTCATGCCTATAATCCCAGCATTTTGGGAGGGAGAGGCAGGCAGATCACCTGAGGTCAGGAGTTTGAGACCAGCCTGGCCAACATGGTGAAACTCCATCTCTACCAAAAATACAAAAATTAGCCGGGCTTGGTGGCAGGTGACTATAATCTCAGCTACTTGGGAGGCTGAGGCAGAGGAATTGCTTGAACCTGGGAGGCAGAGGCTGCAGTGATCCAAAATCATGCCAACGCACTCCAGCCTGAGCAGCAGAGTGAAACACCATCAGAAAGAAAGAAAAAGAAAGAAGAAAGAAAGAAAGAGAGAGAGAAAAAAAAAGAAAGAAAAGAACCAGGTACAGGAAACTGTGTGCAAAGGCCCTGGGGTAGGAATTGTGCTGGGTTGGTTAGCAGAAACTGCAATTTATCAGCAAGCCTGAGACAGGGCTAGCAAGAGTTCAATAGGCAAAGATAAGGCTGAAGAGCTAAGCAAGGTTTCACAGGTCAAGGTGAGGCTCCAGGATGGTGTTCCCTCCGCCTTAAAGAACCCTGAGGCTCTGAGCTAGAGTGGCATCTCTAGTCTCTCTCTTTTATTTAATTTTATTTTTGGAGATGGGGTTTTGCTCTTGTCATCTAGGCTCGAGTGCAATGGTGCGATCTCAGCTCACTGCAACTTTGCCTCCTCTGTTCAAGCAATTCTCCTGCCTCATGCTTCGGAATAGCTGAGATTACAGGTAATTTTTGTATTTTCAGCAGTGACAGGGTTTCACCATGTTGGCCTGGCTGGTCTTGAACTCATGACCTCAGGTGATCCAACTGCCTTGGCCTCTTAAAGTGCTGGGATTACAGGTGTGAGCTACTAAGCCTGGCCCTTAGTCTCTGATAAAAGCTGAAATGTTAGCACCTGAATATTTTTATTTCAATCTTTGTTTCTAATTCTTCTGACGTTATAGCAAAAATATTTTTCAAATATGCCTTACATCCATTACTAACCCTCATTTCCAGCTCTTTTGCCAGGGTCTGGAAAACAGTGGAGAAATAGAAAGGGAGCGAATGTTCCCTTCACTTCTCCGTGGCCCCACCAGCCATGTGGGGCAGCATTCACTCCCAGAGTGGGGATCACAGTGAGCACGGCAGGTGTTCCTAAAGCTACAGAGCCTGGAGGTGGCAGGGAGGCACAGCCACCCGGGGGGGCCATCTGGGCTGCTCTCAGAACACAGAGAATGGCCATAGCCTGTTCTGGTGACACAAGGCAGGCAAGGCCCCAGGTTGGGGCTTAGCCTGAGAGGGCTGTTGGCTTCACGCAGGAAAGAATTCAAGGGCCAGCCTACGATGCTAAACAGTAGCTTTTCTTGAAGAGGCCGTGCACAGCAGCAACAGCCTCTTGTGCTGATGCTCGTGGAGAGGGGTACCCACAGGCAGCATGCCCAGAGCAGCAGCTCAGAGGCAGGTCGACACTCACATTCATACCCACTTTTAATTACATGCAAATTAAAGAGCAGGGTATGCAGATATTTCTAGAAAAAGGGTGGTAAGCTTTGGATCATCAGGTCACTGCCAGGGAAAGGGGCGGGAACCTCTGGCTGTTGCCATGGCAATGGTAAACTGAAACAGCACACTGATGAGTGTATCTTAGGGAAAGCTGCTTCTAATCCGTCCCTGTCTTCACTAGTCCTCAATTTTGTCTGGCATCTGAGACTTGTCTCCAGAATTGTGTCCTGCATCCTGCCTCACTGGGGCACACTTAAGTATCAAGGGCCTCTAAGATGAAATGTGTGGCTAGTGCCCTCCTCTTTGTCTGATAGAGTTCATCCTATGAGTGGCCTCTCCAGAATCTGCTCTCAGGCTCCCTTTCCTCAAGCCTCAGGTGTGTGGCCCTTAAGCTGAGGCTGCCCATGGCAGGTCCTGCCAGGTCCTGGGCTGATCTTGTTGCCCAAGCAAAGCAGATCCTGCAAATGGAGGCCTAAAGGTCCTTCTGCCCATCAATCTGTGTGTGGAGCTTCTAAGTCCCTGTGGATACCCAGCTGAAGTTCAGCCAGGGGCTGACTACAAAATTCCCAAGGAACTGAGACATTCAGGAAAGTGTTGAATTTGACAGACACAGAGGAGGAGATATGATATGCCAGGCTCATACTAGAATGAATGTTCATATTAAATCCTTATAACAAGGCTACAAGCACAGTTTCTAAATTATCTACTTTCTTTTGTTTGTTTGTTTGTTTGTTTGAGATGAAGTCTCACTGTTACCAGACTGGAGTGCAGTGGTTCGATCTCAGCTCACTGCAACCACCACCTCCCAAGTTCAAGTGATTCTCCTGCCTCAGCCTCCCGAGTAGCTGGGACTACAGGCATGCGCCACCATGCCCAGCTAATTTTTGTGTGTTTAATATAGACAGGGTTTCACCATATTGGCCAGGATGGTCTTGATCTCCTGACCCTGTGATCCACCCTCCTTGGCCTCCCAAAGAGGCTGGGATTAAAGGCATGAACCACTGCGCCCGACCTAAAATATCTACTTTCTAGATTAAAACAAACAATAACAACAATAAAATCATAGGCACAAACATACAGACTGTGCAGGCCAGAGTCACAAGTCACAGAGCTGGTAAAGACACCAGGATTTGCATCGGCATTGCATTCCATCGCTTCCCAAAGTCTGTGTTCTTTCTCTACCATGCTGCCACAAACCCCACAAACTTTTAGATTAATCACAACCCCTCCACCCACCCCTACCCAGACCTCCTGTTCAGTCAGGCAGCACCCTTCAAGTGCAGCTCAATATGGCTCAATTGCTGAGAGTGTTCTGTAAAAAATAGTTCAGGAGAAATTCAGTTTCACAAAGACAGACTTCTTCATAATCAATGATGTCTGAATAACTTATTTTTATCCAAAAGAATGCTATATTCTGCTGTAGTTCCTTTCTGATAAAACTGAGTATGTCTTCCACTCCATGTAGCTTCGACATCTACCTATTTATTGAGTGCCTGCCATTATTCTAAGAATTTTACTCCAGGCATTGTATTTTTAAATTTCTCCAATTTCCATTTTTTAATTATTTATCTCTCTCTCCACTGAGAATTCCCATCTTTTCGTTTATTATAAGCATGTCTTCCTTTACTTCATTCAGCATAGAGCCAATAGTTACTTTAAAATACCTCTCCTGCTGATTCCAATGTCTGGGTTCTCTCTCTTCTGTTCTCATTTTCCCGGTGCTTCATGTACTGAGTAATTCCGTATTGCCTTCTGCAACTGTGGCCAGAATGCTGTGGAGTGAAGTACCGCCTAAGAAGAATGCTAATGGTTGTTTATTGGCTTGCTTGTTTGTTTCAGCTGGGCTCAAATTGAAAACCCTCTTTTTCAGGGAAGAGAGCAAATGCAGTCAGCTTCCTGATCTTCAGCCTGGGTGCCTGCCACCTGCTCTGCACCTGAGTGGCTGAGAGCTTGGCAAGGGAGGCGAATGGAGTTTCTGCACCCCATCTCTGGACTCCCCTTCTCAGGATTCTCCCTCCCTAGCATCTGTGGTACTCTCAACTTTGACCTCTGGCTCTTCAGGCCAGTAAAGAGGCAAATCATTGATCAAGGTGTTAGCTTCCCAGAGTGCCACAGACAGGGGCCTGCCCTTGGCTGAAAGCCTTAAAAAATTGAGCAGCTCGCAGCAGGCTGTTCCAAGTGTAGTCTCTTCCAGAACCGAAAGCTCCTTTCCAGAGCCTTCTGCAGGTTCCTGCTGACCACTTAAACATACCCCTCATTTCTAATTTCAGCCTTATTGCTGCCCTGCAAGGAGGGGCATGCCTTAATGATCATACCCATTTTACTGAAGGGGAAACATAGCTCAGAGAGGAGAAGTTGTGACTTCAAGATCAAGATAACAGCTGGCAAACATCAGCCAGGAATCAGACCTGGGGGAGCTGGACTCATACGGCCACGTTCTCGTTCTTTTGGCTGTGAAACCATCCTTAGTTGCTCTCACAGTTGCCTTTGCTCAGCAATGGATTTGAGCAAGCCATCAACAGAAGCTGTGCTCTGGACTGCAAAGTTAAGAGAGGTGCTAAGATATGGGGCGGGGGCAGGTGCTCAGAAGGCTCTGAGCTGTCTTCGTTCAGGAGGGAACACAGGTGCAGCTCCCCAATTAGTTCTAACTAGAGAGCAAGGCAGAGACCCTTCACAGGGACTCAGAGGGCTGGGAGGGCTGGCCAGGCCACCGTTGACCTTTTTAGACTTGCAGAAAGCAGGAACAGAGAATATTATTCAGAGCGCTTGGAGGAAGAATGCAAACCTCCTTAACTGGTAAGTGTTGAAGGAACCTGGGTCTGAGTACTAGAGACTCCTGCACTTCCCTGGCTAGAGCGAGCCTCTTCCAATACCAGAGGGGAAACCAGCATCACCTGCAACAAACCCAGAGCCCAGGGAGTGGGCCAGACAGGGAGCCACAGAAGAGGCTCATGACAAGCTTAGATTAATTTCCCAAGAGACAATAGAGAGGAGGACGTGCCTGCATGATATGTGGGGCAGGATGAGGATGCAAAACTGGCCACACCGCAGAGAGAAGGGGTCAACTCCCTGCCCATCCCCATTCACTCCAAAAAGCTTCCTAGGCCTTGGTCAGGAAACAATTTCACTTTTCTGGAAAACGCACGCAATCTGACTTTCCTAAGAGACTGCATGAATCCTGGTTTGTCTGAGTTTGAAGCCCACCTGCTATCAGCCGTGTGGCCTTGGAAAAATCACTTCGCCTCTTAGGGCTTTCATTGTGTCATCTGAAAAATGTGGATCGTAATAGTCCCCACCTCACAGGGGAAGGGGAACACTGGAGGAGTAGATCAGTTAATACGTGTGACACTCTCAGAACACTGCCTGAAATATAGCATGCACTAGATACATGCTAGCTTCTGCAACTGTAAGTACTTAATACTATTATTGCTGCTGTTAATATGCCTGCTACTGCTATTACTGATACTGCTGTTGCTCTTATTACTGCTACTATTACTACTGCTGCTGTGGCTATGATAATTACCACTACTGCTACTGCGACTGTTGCTATAATTTTAACTAGTACTATTGTAGCAGGAGCAGCCGCGGGAAACAGCTCTCAGACACCGAATGCAGGAGGAAGACGGGGTTTATTGTTATTATTACGGCCGGGAGCCTGGACGATAATTTGTCCAAAACCCAGCACTTCTAACAAAGTGAGGTTCAGCCTTTATATAGGCTTATACTTTAGATATTACAGGTGAAAGAATCTTAGGTTCATACATTTAGGACCCACATTTGAAAAGGTTTTGGTTTACAGTTTCAGAAATCACATATGAAAGGATTCCGGTTTACAGTTTTAGGACTCACATGTGAAAAAGTTCCTGGTTTGATCTTGTTTTAAGTAAAAATAGTGCCTTCTGGAGAGTTTCCCCAAGGCCTAGTGTCACCTATAGGAAGGTAAAACCGGAGGCGCCAGTCAGTCAACCTTTTCTTCTATTGAAATGCAGCATGATAGTCAAAGGGGAAGTTGATCTGGGAAGCCTGGGTCTCCCTCTTCACTATGTCTATTGCTAGTATTGCTATTACTACTACTACTGTATAATGATTATTCATGAGGAGAAGCTGAGTGGCTGCAAATGCTTTCTTAAGCTCTGCATCAATTCAAAATAGACACAGGCATGAAAAGCACGGTGGTGCAGCTGTCAGATTTAGCAAATACAAACACAGAATGCCCAGTTAAAGTTGAGTTTTATATAAGAAGTAGTTTTTCAGTTTATGCAATAAACTAAAAAAAAGTAAGCTCCAAATATTGTCTCATCCAATATTTGGGGCTTATTTATCCTACAATATTATTTATTGTTTATCTGAAATTTAAATTCAACCAAGTATCCTATAGTTTGACAACCCCCCACTTGGGAAGTGGGTAGTGACTTGTTCCTTGAATACCATTGGCCTGGTGTTCTTGACACACACACACACACACACACACACACACACACACATATGCTGGCATGAAGCTTCGCTGGACTCGTCTTTATAAGGTCAGCGTTCTGGGCTGGGTTTCTAGAATCATAGAATCAGAACCTGGGCAGCGTTCTTGTTCATTGGACAGTAAGAGAAGAAGGTGGGGAAGGGAAACAGAGCTGAGCCAGGATGAGCCCTACCACATGACTACAGCATAAATGACACCCAGAGTGGGTCTCTCTAGGAGACAGGAGAAAAGGACTCACTGTGGGTCCACATCAGTCATTGCAGGGAGCTGGGGAGTCTCTCTGGGAAGGAGGTTTTTCTTGGTCTGAAGCATTGTGGTACCTGCAAGCTGGCTCCCCCATCTACCCTAGTAACATCCAAAGGCATCCCCAGAGCTGTGGGGTGCTCGGGATCCAGGCACCACACCATGAGTGCCCCGCAGTGGCTGTGAGTGCAAACACCTGGCAAGACCTTCTGGGACGGGACACAGCAGCTGCAGTCTGGAGACTGCTTCCTCTTGTGACAAGAGGCAGCCTGCGTGGAGGAAACAGCCCCGCGCTGCACAGCCTCCTTGCCTAAGTGACGCCAGTGACGGTCAGTCCCCAAGCTGGCTGAGAGTCGTTCCATGCAGGGATTTGGCTGAGGCAATGCTGACTCGGGTAAAAGGGCTTTGTGCTGTTCAAGGGCTCTTGACAAATTGCCTGTATCTTTTTAAAATCCTGCAATTCATCAGCACAGGTTGTTTTGATAAAATTGTCTTAATGTCTTGGTTGTCAGATTCAAGAGAGAAAGCACAAAACTCAGATTTATTGAAATCTGTGGAAAGACACATTGCCCAAGGCCCAATCACTGCCAGCCACAAGATGTCTATGACAGATGAGAAAGCACCTGGCATTTTATGTTTGATTTCTGAGGGAGGCTTATGTCAATGGATTACCTCTTTAAAAAAAAAAAAAAAAAAGATTCTTATATTTTTCAATAAAACACTAGACTCTAAAGCTTCTCCCTCTCCCGACCCACACTGTGGTAGTCAGATGATCAGATGCTCAGAGACAGTTTCCTGCAGTCCCACAGTCCACATCTATTCTATCCACATGGCACCCTCCTACCCGGGACCAACTGGAGAATGTCCTGATGCTGTATGGGGCTGAGGGAAGTACCTGCAGAAAAAGAACACATTTCCCCAGAAAGCTGCAGAGGTCTCTGCTACTCCACAAAATCCTAGAACCTCAGCTCTGCGAAAGGAACTGAGGCCTGTGAACAACTCACAGGAGCCAGTTAGACACACAAGGATTTACTTATTTAGTGAACAGATGGGCTATTGTCAGAGGCACTCAAACCAGAGAGACTCCATCTTGAACAGGGGCTGGGTGAAAGAAGGCTGAGACCCACTGGGCTGCATTTACAAGAGGTTAAGGCGTTAATCGTAATGGGGTGAGATAGGAGATTGACACGCGATACAGGCCACATAGACCTCGATGATAAAGCAGCATAAGGTAAAGAAGCTGGCCAAATTCCACCAAAACCAAGATGGTGACAAAAGTGACCTCTGATTGTCCTCACTGCTCCTTATGTGCTAATTATAATGTGTTAGCATGGTAAAAGACATTCCTACCAGTGCCATGACAGTTCCCTACAGATGCCACGGCCATGTCTGGAAGTTACCCTATATGGTCTAAAAAGGGAGGAATCCTTAGTTCCAGGAATTGCCCACCCCTTTCCAAGAAAACTCATGAATGATCCACCCCTTGTTTAGCATATAATTGAGAAATAACTATAAAAACAACCAATCAGAAGCCTTCAGGGCTGTTCTGCTTATGGAACAGGCATTCTTTATGCCTTTACTTTCCTAATAAACTTGCTTTTACTTTACTCTATGGATTCATCTTGAATTCTTTTTTGCATGAGAGCCAAGAACCCTCTCTTAGGGTCTGGATCAGGACCCCCTTTCTGGTAACACTATGGGCGAAGCAAGGTTTTAGACATCCAGTCTGTCATAACAAAAAGATCTCAGGTTTATTAAGCAGAGTGTGGTTGTAGCTATCATTACTGAGAGTCTTCTCTTGAATATGGTCACAGAGTTCTAGAAGCTTACCACAGTTATTTTTAAGAAACTGTGTTATTTCTAGCAAATAGCAAAGAAATAATATTTCAAAAAAAGTATACATGGGAGAAGTCAAATGTGGACCAGGACGGCCTCTACTATGGCCCTTTAAGACAAGGACAGGGTGTTCTAGTGCAGCAGTAGGCTTTTCTGGAAGCATTTCCTTCAGGCTCACCACCCATTGTTTGGAAGGAAAAGTGAGCACTTTTACCACCCTTGGCAGAGATCTGAGGTCCTGATTTCAGCCCACAGCTCTTCAAGCTAATCAAGAGTCTCTGGTATATTGCACTGTTTACATATCCAAAGCCACACCCATTGTAGTGAGGCCCTCTGTATTATCTTAGTAACTGTATTTGCAGAGGAGGAAGATCCTTAAAATAACAGCCATTATCTTATGTATTTGGCATCTCCAGAGTATTGTCCAGGTCTGCACATTGTAACAATGCTAAAATTACCAGGAAAGCTAGGCCTCTCTGTAACACCCCGGAGTTACTCAGTGGGCAGGCAAAGAAAAGGAAATGTAGTGCCTCCCGTAAGTCCAGGCAGCCTCACCCAAGGCAAGACAGAGGAGAAAGCACCCTGCCTGACAGAAGAAAGAATATCTTTCTGATGGTGTAACTCTACTGGAACATGCTAATTGTACATGTGGATTAGACACTATTGTTACCCCCAAAACAATCCAGGTTTGTTTGCCTGGTGAGTAATAAATGAATCTCCTTGAGAGTGCAGGTTTGATCAATGGGAGTTGTTTTACTTAGCACAAATAAAGACGCCGCTGAGAGTATTCTCCAACACAATGTCTCCCTGAGGGAAAGTGACAGGAAGGCTTCACGGGGAGATGGAGAGAGGAGAGGATGCGTCATGGCATGTGGGAGAGGGGCCCTAGTGGCACAGACTTTAGATTTTCCAGGAACTCATCTGGAGTGTCTGTGTGGGTCACAGAGGTGAATATAGAGTCCATGAGGCCATCAATCGGTCTGAAAGACCTTACAACCAACCAGTTTGAAGACCTCCAAGAGAAACAGGATCAGGATCAGCAAGAAAAACAGTTTCATCATCTCCCATCCCAAGATTTCACCCTGCGCTTGTCAGCTGACCAACCATCTCCACACTTCAGCCCACTCCAAAGCCATTAATACATCCCTAATCCCAAACTCCCTGGAGAGATGGATTTAAGATTCCCTCCCATCTTCTAGATCGGGCGCTAGGATTCAGTCTTCTCCATTGTGACCTGGCGTCTTGGAAGATTGACTTGCCCTGTGCCTTGGTCATGGACTTAGACATCAGTTACACTGGCAATGTAAGTGTGCAAACCAGGAAGAGACTGTGTCCAGCATATGCCAATGATGCTGTCTCTTTGAACAGGGAAAGGGCAGACTGGATTTTATGTCTCACAGGGCCTATCTCACACAATAGAGTTACACATATTCAATGGGTTTGGGGGAAAAGCCATACGTGTGGAGGGGGGAGGTGAGCACACACACAGTGGGCACAGATGTATTAACATGCATTCCATGCTCACTTTGGGGTGGGGTTTCAGCATCAAAACAAGATGGAATGTAGCTGTTTCCATCAAAAAGTGAACTACAGGACACAATGTGTGAATGTGTGCACAGTATTTGTAAGCTGCTGGAACTGATTCCACGTTTTCAGCTGCTTATCAGAAAAGTATGTTTCTAAGGTCCTCTCTCCAATCAGAGTTGTGGTGTTCTGGGTTGTAAATCAGAGGTAGGAATTTGCCTGATAGCTCCTATTGTTAGGGTGTTTAGCAAGAGTGTGCTTTCCTTGTAGCACCAGGAATTTAAGGAGTTGCCCCACCCATAAGTAACTTTTCTGTTTCCTTAACGTTAGGGTCCACCTTATTGATAAAAGGCATCTACTCTGGTCTCTCAGATCTCAGTTTGAATGTGCTACACTGAAGAATGTATGAAAAGAAATAATTGTCTTTATCAGTTCATTTTCCTTTTCTGTTCTGAATTCGGGTATAGTTCATGCTTGTTACAGAATATTTGGGGAAAGCAGATCTTTTTAAAAGAAATACCACCCATCACCTCACTACTAGAAAATAATCATGTTAGTAACGTCAATATTCTTCGTATATGTCTATACACACTTTTGCAAAGTCCACAGAAAAGTTGTAACAGTAGTTCAAAGACTTTCATATACTCTTTTCTCAAATTCACTTGTTTACATTTTCCCTTATGTGATTCTACTTCTGTCTAAAATACTTGAGAGTAAGTTACAGACATCCTGCAAACTTACTCTCTGAATATTTCAGTTGGCTTTTCTCAAGAACAAGGGCATCCATAACACAATAATCAAAATCAGGAAATTTCACGTTGAACGGTACCACTGTGAAATCCGCAGGCCACTTTTGAATGCTGCCAATTGTTCCGACTAGGACCTTCCTAGACTCTCTCCCTTTTGCTCAGCTCCTGTTCCTTGACCTACATTTATTTTGTAGAACATCCCTCAGCTTGGGTTTCCCCGATGTCCCCTAGAGAATCAATTCAGGCATGCATCTGGGGCAGTGATGCCACAAACAGGACCAGGTGCTCCTATCAGTGACGTGATGCAGGTTTGTTCCAACGTTGCTGATTTCAGCTATCATCACTTGGTTTAAAGTGTTGCTCACCAGGTCTCTCCACCACAACTGTTACTGTTTTCCTCTTTAATATACCTATTTTCAAAAATGAAATTCCCAGTCATTTTATCTTGCATTGACTGAGAATGTTACTATGATTTTAGAAAACAGCTCTGTCCCATAAAAGACAAAGAACTTCACTTGACTCCTCCAAAGATGGTGACAGGTGGATGTCAAAGAAATGTGGGCGTGGAGATTGTGAGGTTTGCGCTGGGACCGTTGGTGCCAGTAGGAAGGGAAAGAGGGCATGTCATGTCGAGTTTCCATCCCAGGGGGCAGCAGTGAGAGAAGGAACATGCCTGGGGGCAGTGGAGACCCTCTTCAGACAGACGCCAACTGCCAACCTAAGTCAGGAGCACTGGTTCTCAAACTGAAGCACCAGCAGAATCCTCTGGAGGGCTGGCTAGATGCAGATTTCTGTGACCCCAGAGTACACGATTCAGAGCATGGTGGGTAGGGCCCAGAATGTGCATTTCTAGGCCGACTCAAGAGAGTGCTGAGGCTCCTGACCTAAGGATCTCAATGTGAGAACCAGAGGCCTAAAAGGACAACACTTGGGCTGTTCTTGGGTCTCTGCAAGATGAGTCAAATCAGTCACTCAGCAAATATTTAATTTTAGCTTGAATTTTGTTACTAAAACAGAAGACTTGGAACCTGCTGGTGTAATTGCATCTAATGCTGTGAATACACATCTCCCAGAGCTACTCCAGATTCGGTCTTTGAAGAGGATTGCCCCCGACTCATCATATAGTCAAACTTCCAGGGGGCTGGCTGAGAGCGTGTATATTTAAACCTTAAGCACACCTTCTTTTACTCAGCACATGGCTCTATCCACACTTTTCCAGCTGTATTGAACTGTGTGATCAGTATCAATAAAGATTCTCCAACCCAGATGCCCATGCAGAACTCAACTCTTATTGCCAAGTGAAACTACTCGGGGCTAGAACAGGCAGGAGTGGGGAGGGCAAGAGAAGCAAAGGCAAGGGACCCTCTGCTCCAGCCTCACAGGAAAAAAAAAGAGTCCTTTGATTGTTCCCCATCCACCCATGCACATGGTTCCATCCTGCCCGCCTTCTCTGATCTAGAGGAGAAGGCTGAGTAATCCTCTGAATTCTCTCCTATCACGAAGTCTGCCCCAGGCCCCAAGCTGAAGGAGATTCCTTTTCTCTGCTCTCTGAGTCACTGACCCAGGCTCGGGTCTGGCTGTCATCGCACTGGGGGAGCTCTTTGTTTCCCTGCCTGTCTCTCCTCCCACAGTGGAGTGGGTTCTCAAGAGTAAAGACCAGGATTTTGTTTTCATCTCTCCTTCAAAATGCTTTATCCCATGTCTGGAGCTTACCAAAACCTAGAGGGATGAATGAATTAATGAATAAATGAACAGGTAGCCAAGAACTCCAGCCCTGGAAAGCCAGTGGGATTATCAGGCAGAAATCCCCTGTCTCAGGAGTCAAGGTGCCAGCCCAGGAGCAGCATGGCAGAAGAGAGAGAAAAGCCACATGCCAGGGGTGTGGGGTGGAGACTTGAGTTAAAGGACAAAGCAAGAAGTCAGTTCTCACCTGTGTTAGGAAAAAGGCAGGCCTGGGGCTCTGTGTGGGCTTGGCCTCAGGACAATGAATCGCAGAGCTGGGGAAGAGGTTCACTAATACGCAGGGGTTATGGGATGTATAACTCTTCAGTTAGGGAAGCTGCAAGGCAAGGAGCCAGATGGCTCAACATAATCCCAAAGGCAAAGGGAATAGGTCCCACCTCCGACACCCTCAAACTTCCCCATTAAATACTAAACTACAGACGGGCTCTTACCAAGCTCTTACAGTTGTCCACTTCCTATCATCCACTTTGTCTTGACAAAGCTTGAGTCAGGCTTTTCTTTTCTATGGCTCTTTCATATAAAAGAATAATTAAAATGCAAATAAATCCATGAGGTATCATGCAGGATGAAAATCATTCAACATGAAGCATCGATTCATGAAATCAGAGCCTCTTCTTTCTGAGAGGTCAGGATTAAAAAACTGAAGGTATTTCTTGGAGGAAAACAAGAAGACAGAGAAGCTGTGTAGACAGTCCCGGATGGCCAGTTCCGACTCCTCCATTTCCATTCAAAACAGCACTGGAAGAAGCTTCTGGTCCTTGGAGGAATTGTTGAGACAGGCTTCGTTTTCTACAAAGTCACAGTTTTTTACCGACGAACGAGGCTTTCTCCCATGGATCTTCACTGGGCTGCCCTTTCTTGAGCTGCTGGAATGGTTTTGCAATTGCTGTTCTGTTTTTCTGAGTAGAATTCACATAAACAGCACATTTCAGTGACAGTACTAATAATTCTGGCACTTTCTAAAGGACGTAAACCCTGTGAGACATTAGCAGTAAAAGGAACTATCACGCATCGGTCTGGATACACTCGGCCTGTTGGCACAATCCCTGTCTCTTAATATTCAGAATTTACAGATGTATAGAATTAAATGACTTTATTAGGGTGACTGTTTTCTGCTGAAGTTGAGTCATAGTGTTCTATACAATTTCTAAAGAGACTACTGCTACTAACAGTGATGAAACCAGTCATGCAATCAATGCTTGTTAAATGAGCATTTACTAAGGTGGTCTCCCTGTCCTTACCCTACAGGACTCTGCTCACTCCTGCCCATTCACAGACGGTGGGCAAAGTGCATCAAATGGCACTGACCCCTGGTGACACTAATTGAACCAGGCATGGATATGGACCCAAACTGGATCAATCTGATTCCCTTCCCTGGTAATCTGAAATTGGACCACTGAATATAATTTATTCAGAAAGCGGTGGATGACCAAGAGGGAACACTTAAGGGTTGGGGTCAGCTCAGAGCCCAGTGCAAATATAGCAAGCAGCTCTGCTTAGAAAAAAATAGGGTACACTAAATGAGTGAGGTAGAGGTGAGAGAGACCGGGCTGTTTCCAAGTGTTGGAGGACAGTCCTCCATGATCTCTCCATTTCTGCACATCTTGTGAGCTGAGACTCTGACAGCATCTCCTCTGAACTATCCTTTCAAAGATGTTTGTACAGCAAGAGCCTTAGGAAACAGAGATATTGTCTCCTTCTGCAGAGGGAAGATTAGTATTCAGAACAGGATGACAGAGACAGTATTTCTCTCTGGGATAAGGGTCGGGGAAGTTTGCTATCAGCCCTTTGGAAAATTAAGACTTCTTAAATGCAGGGTTCCTCAGTTCTGTGCAGTGTCCATGTGGACCCACTCCCATACCATGAGCTGTGGGAGTGGGAGGAGGGGTAAGGGGAATTGGTGCCCACGCTAACTGCTGGGCCTTAAGTAATGAAACCCTAGGTCTCTGACCAAGGAGTGCCCTGTCTTTTGCCAGAGTCCATGAAATTGTGGGAGGCTGCCTGGTTCGTTCTCAAGCAGAGTCAATCTTCAACCCTTCATGGTCCTTGGCAGAGGATTGAGCAATTGACTGTGCAAGAGAGAATGACAGGCAGAGAGCATGGTGTACTGACACAACAAAAACCCAATTCTAAACAAGAAGCTCGGAATCCATCTAGAACCACTCTTATAATGGGCTCTTTCAGCTTCCAAATAGGTTTGCAAGAACGTTTATTGAGTCTATTTTAAAAAGTATGCTTTATACTCTGAACACTGAAAAGGCAGAGTTTTGTAAGTATTGATTCCTGTGTCATTCAATTGTGAGAACATTTGGGTTTCAAAACCGTTTTCAAATGTTCCTGTAATTTTCCTTGTCGGGTGGTGGGAGGAGTGAAAGTTTGCTTTCACTGTTAGTAAAATGTCTAGGAACAGAAGGTCTGAATTAATAGCCTAGTTCCTGCAATCACAATGATTATAAGGATAAGTTGGAGAGCATAAAAGGTTCAGGATCCTGAGCTAAGCATGTTACGTATGTTAAATGAGTAAACTGTTTTGAACAGAGTTGAGCACATAGAAAGTGCAGCATAAATGTTTGCTATTCTTATCGTCACCTTACCTCATTCAATGAAACACTGACTCTTGTGTTTGTCTCTCAGAGGTGAGAAAATCAAGCCTTAAAGAGTTGAATAATTTACCCAAGGACAGTGGTGAGAGTATTTCTGGCTGCAAAACACTAATGTGAATTGTCTTAGACAGAAAGAAGTTCAGGTTGGCTGCTTTATCAGCTCTCACTACAATCAGGTATCCTGGTTCCTTTCTGCTGGCTTCCTTGCCATCTTCAGTGGATCGGCTATCACACTGGACAAACTTCTCACCTCATAGTCATAGGGTGGCTGCAAAAGTCAAACCTTTCCTAGAAGTTGCCTCTGCAAATTTCCCCACATATCTCATCATTTGCCGTTGAGCCACGTGCCCACCCTGAAGTGATCCCAGGTTCCAGAGAGAAAACCAATGTGAGCACACAAGTACATTTAAAGTGCAGTCCTAAGAAAATCAGAGATCTGCCCACAAGGAAGAAGAGGTGGTGGGGCTTGGAAGGTATGCAACCATGGCTGAGACTGCAGGAGCCAGGCTGGACCTCCAGACTCTAAAGGTCCTACTCTTAACCTCGAAGGTTCCACTTTTCAATGCAACGAAAGCATTCCAGGTCTGCACTGCCCAACTTGGCAGCCGCAGCCTCACGTGACCACTGAGCACCTGAAATATAGTTCATATGCTAAGAAAGTCCATTTAATTTATTTAACTTCAATCTACTTAAATTCAAAGAGCCACAGGGTCAACACAGTGGCTCCTGTATTGACAGCACAGGGCCAGCTTGTTAGTGGTATCGTTTATCACCGTGGTTAGCATTTCTATAAGAACAGCCATATCCTGTAGGTCTATAATGCTGTAGAAATAGAATGTGTGGTGTAAACGGAACTTAAAATTTTAAGTAGCCATGATTACAAAAAAGAGAGAAAAACAAGTAAAATTCATTTTATAATATGCCTTATTTTATCTCTATTTCCAAAACATTATCATCCCAAGAAATATAAGAAGTATGACTGGGATATTTTGCATTATTTTGTTCATCATAAGTGTTTCAGATCCCTTGTGCATCTGACAGAGTGCCTGTTTGAACTCACCATATTTCCAGCCGCATAGCCCATGTGACCAGCACTGGTTTAGAGATTTCAGAAAGCATTCACGGAAAATTCTCTTTCCTGATCCTCATTCACTACCCTGGGAAGTGGCCAGATGAGGAAGCAAGGCTCAGAAGGGCCTAGCCAGTGGCTCTCACACTCTGTTCATCAGCGTCCCTCGAGGGCAGGTTGACTCACAGATGGCTGGGCCCTGCCCCTGCATTTGCCATCCCGCAGGTCTGGGCAGGCGCCAGGCGGTGCATTCTTAACAGGGGAGGCTGATGCTGCCAGGGCAGGGCCACGTTTTGAGAAGCATTGCTCCAAGGGCTCCACCCACGCTCACATTGCAGTAAGAAGATGGCTCAGAATTGAAATCCTTGCTTTCCGTCTTCCATCTCATTCTCTACATGCACAGACATAATGCCAGGTTGCTAAGACAGTCTGAAAACAGCTACCAAAGAACAGAGGTGCCGCTCACAGTTACCCCAATGCGCTGCAGCCCCTGTGCTCCAGACGATGACAGCAGAGTCTACCTAACTTGGATACTTTGTAAGCATTGGACCAATGTGACCTATCCCAGACCTGTGCCTTTCTCTGGCTGACTTTTTTTTTATCTAATAAGATTTTGGGTTCCATTTCTTTAAAAAAAATCGTTTGATGAAATCTTAGCCTTCGCCTTGATATTTGGTGTAACAGTTGAGTCTTTGGGGTAGAGCTGGGGGCTCTATCATTGCAATGTCTAGGATGTCCCTGGAGTTCAGGTGGAAATCCGAAGACACTTGCCCAATCCACAGAAGTGACTTCAGACAACGTCCTACACTTAGCCCTGGGTAAATCACGCTTTTAATATGCTCAATGGCAGAACTGCTCAAAGCCATTCTGAGCTGCTGAGAGCACTTCAGATTATTTTCCACACCAGCAGGTGATAGAGGTGGCACTCAGGGACTGTTGACATTCTGCTGAGAGCCAAGACTCCTCTTGGTGCACTGTGATTTGCAGGGAAAGCTGTGTCTCTCTGACCTGTGGGCCAGAGGCTCTGAAGGTTGCTTGAGGTTACAGGTCCCTCCAAGCTTGAGCAGTAGTTTTGAAGTATGGAGATGGGAGGCGAGTTATTCACACCTTTAACAAAGGAGCTGCTGCTTCTGGCTTTGAGAGGGGCTGAGAAGCCCCTGGTTTGCCTTCTCATCACTGGGCTGGAAGCTCCACAGGGACCAGCTGGGCCTGCAGGCAGCATTTCAGCACCTGGAGGAGCAGGTCCCTTACACTCAGCCTATCTTTGGCTCCATGCCACTCTCGACAATGTGCAGGAGGTCCACTTGGGTTTGTTGCTGGAATTTAATCAGCAGATAAGGAACAGGCCCCAGTGTGTCCTGGGCAAAAGGACGAGATGGGTGTGCTGAAAAGCATCTCAAAAACAGACTTTGCTTTCCTGTGTTTTAACTCAGTGTGAACGTTTCTCTAGGCCTCCTCTCCTCTGGGAGAAAGGGAGTGGCTGCTTTCCTGTTCCGGGGCTTCTTTAGTGTCCTAGGCAAGAACAGCTATGGGCGCCTGCTGCCCCAGCCTCTTCCTGCCCCGGGCCCCCAGGCCGCCCTTCAGCGATCTCCAGCTTCCAGCCTCCGAGCAGGGGGCTGTTTTCGACTTTCCTGACGTGTCTCCTGACCTCTTCCTCTGGTGCTTCTGAAGGCACAGTAACATCTGTACACTGTCCTTGGTCCCTAGGCGGCTGCCTCTCTGTCTCTCCGTCAAATTAAATGTTGCCTCCGTGCACTTTAGAAGTACCAGGGACCCTTCAAAATATACAGATGCCTGGGCACCACTCCAGATGATTAAGTCAGAGTCCCTGAAGACAGAGCCCAGATATCCATGTGTGAGGCTTTCAGGTAATCCCAGCATGCAGCCTGTCCTGGCAAGCTCTGGATTGAGGTTGAGGCCCCCATGCTGCAGAGGCGCCCTAGAGCGCAGGGATGTGCGCTCTGGAAGCAATAGCTGTGTACCACATAGGGCTGATAACCATGGGGACAGCCATGCCTGCTTCTCTTCTTACACGCTAGCTTACGGAGGCATGCACATGTGTACAGGGAGAGGAGGGCAGAATTGAGAAGCGTTAGGAGGAAAACCTAACGTAGACATGGGAAAGATTCCAGGGACTCACACCTGAGTCAGGACAAGAAGAAACAGTTTTTCAGGAAAGGGTAGAGGCTGAGTGTTCAATGCGCAGAGAGGACTGCAGAAGAGAAGAGACTCAAAGGACAAGACCACCCCCAGCACCTCCACACGGGGCCCTGGAAGGGCTGTCTGCAGAGGAGCCACCTAAGGGTCTTACCAAGACCAGGATTAAAGGTAAAAGCTCCTATACTCCTCTTCCGTCCTAAATCTGAGTTCGCCCTTGTTCCGTTCCACCAAAGGATGGCGCCATGTAGAATGACAAAGGTGTCATTGCCTTCCTCTTTCTGAGGGAAGGGCTCTCTCTTAGGGACAAAGAGGAAAGGACAGACCAACCTATGGAGTGGAGGAGTGCTCGACCATATCCTCCCAACATACCTATTTCTGGGGACAGCTGTTGAGGTCAGCTCTGGGGCTGCACTGGTGCTGATTGGCCCCATGCTCCCATTCCACGCCTGGATAAACAGCAGTCGGCAGCACCCCCTACCCCACCCCTGGAAAGACCTCCTCCAGTCGCATCCTGACTCCCTCCTCTCCGTCGCTGTCCCAGCCACCCAGCTGAGAGCTGAGACCTCACCCCCTCCCCCAGGTGGCCAATTCTAGACCCACCAAAGGCCTTTCTGGGCTGGCTGGGGATTAAAGGGGGCCACCATCCCACAGAGATGCGGCCAAAGACAGCCAGGCTCCTGAAAGTCAGCGCTACTTTGAGAATAACTTTCCCGGGGCCAATCCTCACTTCAGGACGTTGCTGTGCCCTGCACCAGCTAGTGGGACTAGGGCTGGAGCTGTCAGCTGCTCCTGGGTGTCTTGCCAGGGGCAAGTGAAGTCACTGTCTCTTCAGTTTAGAGAGAGAAGGGGAATCCCAGGCTGGAACTCCTTTCTTTCCCGACCTCTGGATCACTGTCCTTCCCAGGCACATTTCAGAGGCCAGGGATGGAGACCCTCGAATAATGACTAAACCAGGGTGCAGGGTGAGGGTTCAGAGAAGTCCGCTCCTATAGCTGCTGCCAGTTCCCGAGGGAGCTAGCACAACAGCCATGGCCTTCTTTGGTGGCATCTCTGCCCCCACCTGCCCGTCTCCATTCCCTGCGCCCACCCCACTTAACTGCTCAGAGATAGAAGTTACAAGGTCCGGCATCTGCAGTTGTCCAGGGTGGGTGGGGGAGGGGAAAGGAGTGGGGAGCGGTGGGGAAAACTGGACATCCTGACAGACCTGGAATTCACCAAGACGTCAGTGGAAGCCTCAGGTTCTGCTTCTGTAAAATGGACTTAGCCACTGGCCAGGATGGGTCGTCACCAGGATTAAAGGGTGAAGGGACGCCAAGTACAAGGCTAGTGGCTCCGAGCTTCCGGGTGGTTTCTGGCCAGTGCTGGCCACCTCTTTACCCAAAGGGAGGACTCCAGGACCTTCAGCCTCGCTGCCTCAGTCCCCCTGTAACAGAACCGGGAACTGGACCTCAAAGGGCCGATGCGGAAAGCGGGATCTGAATAGAGGCGCAAAGGAAAGAGGTCAGGAGGGTGACCCCGGGAGGGCGGGGCGGGGCGGGGCTACCGGTGACCCTGGGCGGGACTGGAGACCTAGGAACCTGGGGCGGAGTTGGCAGCGGGGAGGGGGCGGCGGAGGTGGGAAAACGGGGCGGGGTCGGAGAGGACTCCAGGGCCCGGTGAGGCCAGACGCCTACACCCAGGAGCTGGGGCGCCGAGGGGCGCGAGTCGGGTGCCCGCAGCGGTGGGGCGCGCGGCTCAGCGATTGGCGGGCGCTCCGCGGTTCCCGCAGCTCTCCAGCGGAGCCGGGAAGAGCCGCGCGTCTGCGCGCCAGCCCCCGCCCGGGGCCCGCCGCCCGCGCTCTCTCGCGCAGCACTCGCTTCGCCGCGCTCCGCGGCCCCGCACCGACACCCCTGGGCATGAGCGCCCCCTCGACGCTGCCCCCGGGGGGCGAGGAAGGGCTGGAGACTGTCTGGCCCCCCGCAGCCAACGCCAGCAGCGCCCCGGCGGAGGAGGAAGAGGCGGTGGCGGGGCGCGGGGGCGCGGGGGCGGCGGGCATGGTCGCCATCCAGTGCATCTACGCACTGGTTTGCCTGGTGGGGCTGGTGGGCAACGCCCTGGTCATCTTCGTGATCCTTCGCTACGCCAAGATGAAGACGGCTACCAACATCTACCTGCTCAACCTGGCCGTCGCCGACGAGCTCTTCATGCTGAGCGTGCCCTTCGTGGCCTCGTCGGCCGCCCTGCGCCACTGGCCCTTCGGCTCCGTGCTGTGCCGCGCGGTGCTCAGCGTCGACGGCCTCAACATGTTCACGAGCGTCTTCTGTCTCACCGTGCTCAGCGTGGACCGCTACGTGGCCGTGGTACACCCTCTGCGCGCCGCGACCTATCGGCGGCCCAGTGTGGCCAAGCTCATCAACCTGGGCGTGTGGCTGGCGTCCCTGCTGGTCACTCTCCCCATCGCCATCTTCGCAGACACCAGACCGGCTCGCGGCGGCCAGGCCGTGGCCTGCAACCTGCACTGGCCACACCCGGCCTGGTCGGCAGTCTTCGTGGTCTACACTTTCCTGCTGGGCTTCCTGCTGCCCGTGCTGGCCATCGGCCTGTGCTACCTGCTCATCGTGGGCAAGATGCGCGCCGTGGCCCTGCGCGCTGGCTGGCAGCAGCGCAGGCGCTCTGAGAAGAAGATCACCAGGCTGGTGCTGATGGTCGTGGCCGTCTTTGTGCTCTGCTGGATGCCTTTCTATGTGGTGCAGCTGCTGAACCTCTTCGTGACCAGCCTTGATGCCACCATCAACCACGTGTCGCTCATCCTCAGCTATGCCAACAGCTGCGCCAACCCCATTCTCTACGGTTTCCTTTCCGACAACTTCCGCCGATCCTTCCAGCGAGTTCTGTGCCTGCGCTGCTGCCTCCTGGAAGGTGCTGGCGGTGCTGAGGAGGAGCCCCTGGACTACTATGCTACTGCTCTCAAGAGCAGAGGTGGGACAGGGTGCATGTGCCCCCCGCTTCCCTGCCAGCAGGAGCCCCTGCAACCAGAACCCAGCCGCAAGCGCACTCCCCTCACCAGGACCACCACCTTCTGAAGAGTCTTTTCCCAACCCGCCCTGCCCTGCGTGGCCACCTCTCAAGGGGCCCGCACCATTCCTACAGCCCCGAAAACTGCAGTCTCCTGGATGCTCATCTAAGCTCCACCACCTGTTTCTTCCAGCAGAGCATGTGCCAGCTGGAGAGTGTCAGAAGTCTGCTGCTGCTCTCCTCTCCCCAGCACTCTGGCTTTCAGAAGGATGCTTTGGGTAGGACTCCTTGGGAACTGGGCTAGGATATTAATAATTCCTGAACCTCTGGCTGTTCTTCAAGGGCTGAGAAGCAGGAGGTGGTGAGAAATGAATGGCCCCTGTGTGTGACTCATCACAGCCGATGCTTTGGAGAGGACTTAAGAGGGTGAAGGCAGGTAGCACCCTTCCTCTCTGCAGACGCTCTGCCTTGTGGTGGGAGAACAGCTTGCACAGAAGAGAGGAGGAAGGAAGATGCCCGCAAGTACCTGCCCTCTGTCTCTTCCTGGGCTCTTGTTGCTAAGTGAGACTTATGTCAACAGCCTGGGACACTTGCTTCTCTCCCCCCCTCACTCCCCACCTGGGGAAAATACCTGCTTGCTGTCACAAGTGTCTCCCTGGGGTGTCCTGGGCTGGGAGCAGTCTACCCGTGAGTAGAAAAGGTTTGGAGAGACATGGCATGGGGTTTATTGCAAGGCATAAAACCAGGTCAGTAATAACACAGCAGAGAAGATAAAAACCTCGTCTAGCTCCTATGATGTAATTTTTGTCCCTGATCCTTTGATGTGGGAAAATGAGAACTCATTAAGGCAGCAATTTATACTGTGGTGGTGAGTGGGAGGGGAGCCATAGGCGGGGAAAGAGCAGAGAGCAGCAAGGGATGGGAACCAGCCCAGATTTTGGATAGAGGAGGCAGCTTCATCACCCACTGTTTTAGAATGTCATCGTTCAGTAAAACATCAGCCACATCAGATATTGACATGTAAGTTGAACATAATAAAAGGCCGTAACTTTGTTGCCTGATGTATTAACCAAAGGATAAATTATCTTTCCCAAGGGGAAAGAGCTTAAGAGGAGCTTTAATTCTGCTTTCTGATAAAAGCAGGGGAGGGGACAAAGGAGAACTTGCAACACTTATGTTAGCATCTGGTGTGACAACATAGAAACATGTATGACGTGCTGTTTGTGGGGCCCCACCTGGCTTAACATGCAGAGACTACCTCTGGGTTTAGCTACCGGCCTGATTCTGGGTGACCATTCTGATGGTATGGGGAAGATGGTGTGGGGAGGGGGAGGCACAGCCAAAGGGCAACACCCTGTACTGTTTCGAGTGGTCAGCCTAACAGACCATTGAGAGAATGCACAGCCATATCTGTACTACAAACTAGAGACATGACTATAAAATGGAAGTTTCAAAACTAAGTCACAGAAACCTGTGATCTTGCAGACACACAGGAACACACACAGAGACATCAACCATCCCTGATTTCTCAGTACCCACCAGGGTTACCTTGGGCATTGGAGTAAGTCAGTCCCATGACTGTGGGTTTCATGTAACCATAACTACTTGGAGGTTTTTAAACTGCAATATTTCTTTGTTCCTCAGTGTCTGACAATGCTTGCCAGGATGGGCACATGATAAATGTAGTTGAACAGAGCTGCAAGGACCGCCCAGGCTGGTAGTAGTGAGGTGAGGGGTTTACGGCACTGGCAATGGTCCCTAGGGCTTCTTCCCAGCTTGTGTGTGAGGATGGGGGTCCTTTCTTTAGTCTCCCAGTGATCAGACTGGGCAAACTCTCTGATAAGCAATGCAGGGCACTGACCAGGAGTCTCGGCAACACCAGTGCTTGGCTGCCCAGGTTAGCATGGGATAAGACACATTCTATTTAGAAACTTCAACCTTTTTAACGTAGCTGATGAAAGCTGAAGATGAGGCAGCTTCAGGTGATGGAAAGAAAAGCCTCTGAGAGGCAGGAGATCTCAGCCTCAGCTACCTTGTGAGCAGTGATTTAACCTCTCTAAGCCTCAGTTTCCCACTTGAAATATGCACCAAGGGAGGTTTCAAGTGTTGAACTCTTCCCAGCTATAAACTCTGTTTTGGCAGAGACACTGGGGAGACACGTGAATCAGACAGTGGAAGGGTAGGAGGCAGCATGTCTCTCTGCTTAGTCCTCTTTCCATCACTGTTGATAAATGAGTGTGAACACTGCCCTTGACCCTGCAATCATGTCATTCAGGTGGTGGCGGGGTGGGGGTGGGGGATGATCCTATCAACTGCTCTGTTCTTCAACTTGAGGGCCTTTTCAATTCCTGGCATCAGCAAGGCACCCGGAGCACTCCTCAGGGCTGCGTTTGGAGCCCATCAACAGTGCTGTGAGCTTTGGTTCCATCACACCCAGGTTTTTGTAGCGACCCGTTGCATGAAGCGCTCCCTTGTAGTTTATGTCCAGCAGATTGCAGTGAATTGAAGTCATAAGCCATACAGCCAAGGTCCTGAGAGCATTGACATACGTCACCTCCTCGGGAGGCTTGCTTCGATGGTCATCTCGTTCTGCTTGCTAAGACCAGGAGTCACAGCTATTTACATCAATGTGAATGAAAACATTTCCTGCCAAAGGTAGAAACAGCCTTTGCTCATCCCTCCATCCATCAGAGATTTTGCTTTTTCTTTTAAAATCGCCTTTAATTTACTGTTCCACGACGAGCCAGGTGTTACGTTTTCCCAGATGATCAGGAAGACGGTAATTGGACATTTCAAGCTATCACTAAACAGGATAATTGCCCAGTTTGCTCTGATCTGTGAGCAAAGATGCATGTGACTTTCACACTTGTCTGGAAGTCTTGGCTTCACTTTTGTTAAAACCATCATAGCTAGCATTCCTTAGGTGCTAGAGGTGGACGCAAAGGATCAACTGGCTGCCACATGTTTTGGCGGCACCGCCTCAGAAACCAGTCATGAATCCTAGCAAAGGTGGCCATTGACACTCTTCTCTGAGAGGTGGAGGTAGTGAATCACCCCCATCTCCCACATTCTCATGCCGTAAGTAGATGACAACATAGCCTCAGATTCCTTAAGGACACATGTCAGAATCCTAGGGCTGCGTTTTCTGAGACAGCTCCACTATGGTGTACACTGTCAGCCAGCAGCACACCCCGGAAACTGTCCTGCTGACCTGTGTGCAGTCGGGGATACATGCGGACAGTTCGCTGAGTGCTTTTCTCGGGTAGTGCAACAGGCTTTGAGACAACACAGAGTATACACAGGCAGCATCTGCCTTCATGGAGCTCAGACGCTAGTGGCAAAAGGTAGGCATTCATCAAATAAGCACAGAAATGAGGGTGCAGTTCTAAACCTAAATAAGTACTCTACGGTAAAGGAATCTGCTTTCTAAGAGATGACGATGAAAGAAGCTGCCCTTGACTCAGAGCAGGCTTCCCCCAGGAAAGTGGTTGGAGATGACCTCCTCTGAAGGTTACCTACACATTAACTGGGAGAGGAAGGAGCCCGGCACAAGGTATTCCTGTAGGCTCTAAGCAGCAGGAGCAGCATGTGCAAAGGGCATGCAATAACAAAGCAGAATAGTCACAGAGGCACGGAAGGGCTCAATGTGACCAGAACACAGGTCGCAGGGGTGTGTGAGGTGCTGGCAGGGATATAAGCAGGAGCCCAGCGTCTTCTATACCACCTCAAAGATGAGGACTTTGCCCTAAGAGCCATGTGTCAGCGGTGGCAGGCTTTAATGGGGGGCTTGGGTCTGCCTGGTAAGAGGAGCCCATCACAAGCTCTGGGGTCCTTGTGAAATTGAGGCTCACATGTCTCCATCTTCAGGGAGGGGCTGGCAGGATGATCATGTCCTTTCCAACTTTCATCAGCTTTGTGTCAACTGAAAGGCAGGGTCCTTAATGCTGTGAAAGAATTCACTTGAGTGTCTAACAGTGGGGGCACTTTCTGAAATTGGGGAGAAACAATGTAAAAAAAATCCAAGGTCATTAACAGTGTTGCCTAGAATGGGAGTATTAACTTTCTACACATGAAAACATGTGGCTTCCTATTGTCAATAGACTACATGCGCACCCACCTGCTGCAACATAGGACTTGAAATGACTGGATCCCCGGGGCTCTATCTGCCTGGAGAGTGAGGCTGCCTAAGGTCAGCACTCACCCAGTGTGGACATGTGGCAAATGCAGAGAGAGAACAGACTGAGAGGCACACAGCCCCGGCAAATGAGTCCCAGCTCTCTCTCTTCCAGCCCACAGTGGCCCAGGGAGGGCTGCATGACTGTGGGGAGGGCAGAGCCGTATTATCCACCTGCGGGTGCACAGTGACGCACAAAGGCTGCATTCCTGGCCCGGGGGAGGAAGGCTCACCATTCAGATGGTGACTGCTTCATGACAGAGAAGAGGGAAGAGGGAGTTGGTGCAGAGTTGGGTGTCCTTTTTGTTCATTTTTTTTTAATCAGGCCTTCATTAGCATTCTGAGGAGGCTGTAATTTCTTTTTAATCTATTTTTAATTGAAGCATAATTTACATATGTTAGAATGTTCTCTTTTTAGTTGTACAGTTCTATGAATTTTGACATGTGAATTTTTATATTTGAGTTGCTGTTGCCCCGATCATGATAGGGACTGTTTTGGTCACCATCTACTTCACTCTTGGTGGCTGTGATTTGTGGTCAAGCACAGAAATGAAGGTGCAGTTCTAAACCTAAATAAGCACTCTACAGTAAAGAAATCTACAAGGACACAGATAGCACGGGGAGGACCTGAGAGCATACAGAATTGGAGATGGTTCTATCCTATCTGGTGGCCCCAGGAAGGCCACCTGATTATACCATTTCTTGAGCTCCTCCCCCCAGACTAAGAGACCTCAACCAATTTACATAGGAAGCTGCCGCTCTCTCGACCTTATGGATGTAAAAAGAAGTATCCAGGACTCCAGACACCACCTGGACAAACTAGAGGGTTGAGTATGTTCCTGGGCAAGGTGCTGATTCCATAATGACTTTGTGATCCTTCACTCCAAGCACTGGAGAGAGGATAGGGATTCCACTCCTAGCTCTCTTCCAGTCAAAGAGAGCAGACTGTTCCTCAAGACCCAGTCCCACCCGAAAACCACCATTTCCATCTGTTGCAGCCTCCAGGCAGCTTGCTGTTGCATTTATGTTGCTCTCTTCATTTTAGTTCATGTTTATCATATCCTCTGAGGCCATATCCTGTGCTCTGGAGAGTCTCAGACAAATTAAACAGTGAAACCGGGAATGCCCCATGTACTCCTCAGACTTTCCATTCTCCTGGCACTACCACTGGGTTTCTGCAGTGCTACCTTTTAGGAGGAGGGGGAAAACACGTGAAGAAAGACTACAGTCAAACCCTGGCAAAAGCTAGCTAAAAATGGTGATTTGGGATCATATGAGCATTTCAGAACAGATTTGTTAAAAGAGGGGCACAACGAACAAGGCTTAGGATCTCGAAAGAGTTTGTGGAAGATTTAATTCCATGTTCTCAAAGGAATTAAAGACAGGCAGGAGTCAGAGAGAAAAGGGGAGGAATCAGGGAGAATGTTGAAAAGCCTCTCTCCTCCTTACCAAGGAGAACACAGGTTTGCTGGAAAACAGTGGGTTGAGTTTGCATTTAGGGACTGTATCAGTGAGAAGCCAGAAAGCTTTGAGACAGGCATTTACAGAGGCTATGTTGCCAGGCACTGAATATGCAGAAGATAAGTGAGTTTTGTCTCAGGATAATATCTGTATAAAATTGCCTATTTTAACAGAAGATTTCTGTCAGGAAGAGATTCAAAGAAACATCTGGCCTGTGGCCCAGGTGGCATAATTGTCACAGACCCCAGCTTTGACTCTTAATGTTTCTTATTGGATCCCTGAAACCCTCTGCTGTCTGTGTTTTTTGCACTGTCTCCATTGGGTGTGACCTTGAATTAACCCATCCCCAGGGTTCTTTGTCTTTCACAATCACACTTTCAAAACATTCTGAAAACGATTTTGATTCTGTTAGAGTCTCATGTTAAGACAATATTTAGTTTATCTTGGGAGAGGAAATCAGTTGTTTGCCTATATCTGAACCTGATAACCAAAAAAAAAGGAGGAAGGAAGCACTCAAAACAAAAAGAGATAGCACTGAACCCAGGGCATTCATTCTGGAAAAGAAAGAAAGAAAGAATTGGGTGTTGCCTGTATTGTTTTATGAAGAAATGCCTCTAAAGGTCAGGTGATGTATTTTGGGTACCCCCCACTGAGCTATAACCATGAAGAAAATGTGTTTTCATATATTCTTTGTAACCTCAGTTTTCCTTGAATAGATGATATAATAAGGAATTGCACTCAACAGACAGCAGAAGGCGTCTCCAGAAGGTAGAAGGTGGGGCCCTTTTGTTCCCTGGCCCCATCCACAACCATAATGTCACCCTAAGGACTGTCACACCGGGAACTTCCCCCTATAGCCCCCATTAGGAGGCTTGCCTCTGCCCGGGCCAGAGCTGTGTTTCTCTTTCTCCTTTGGGCCCTAAGAAATGGCAAAGAGCACTCTGGAGCATGTTCTTTCTCCTCTGAGCCTCCCTGGGAGACCAGCGGATAGAGTCTCTGCCCCCTGTACTTGACTAGGTCTTGTGAGTAGGGAAAATAGGCTGGAGCCTTTGAAGCTGGATTTTACAGTGACTGAGTGTTGGAGGTCACTTCTCACCTGGTGTAAAAATCTCCCCATTTAAGCTATGATGGATGCCTGCAAATCCATTACAGTTCCTCCAGCATTGACAACATCACTTCCAAGTGACTGCATCTTCCTCTGATGGAACAGTTTCCACTTTATGCAAACTTGAGTTTACCCCTAAGACACTCCTGATTGCAACACAGCTTGTTTCTGTACTCATTTATGCATCTACCAGTTCATTGGCACAGTTATTGGGCATCTACTGTGGGCCAGAAACTGAGCTTACTGCCTCATCTAATCTTTTTGGAAACATTGTGAGGTAGCTCTGCGTGCACCCTCTTACAGTCTTCAGAGGGTGACGTGGTGCCCACGGCCATGTGACCAGCAGGTGTCAGGCTGGGAGCACATCCAGGTGGTATTAGCCCTGTGGGGTCCTTACGGCAGGAATTTTGCAGTTTCTGCCCAAGGGGACGTGTAAATATGTCTAGAAGTAGTTGTCATTGTCCCAAACAGTGCAGTACGTAAATGGAATCTCTGCATGCTCTTATCAAAACGCCTTGAGTGCCCCCATTTGTACCTAGAACGTTTTTCAATGTTATTCTTTCAAAGTCTTTATTTCAGTGTCTTTGACCTACAGCCCCTGCGGTCCTCTCCTGCTGCTTTTGTCTTTCCACCTCTCAGCCTCGCTCACAGCCAGCAGCAGTAGTTCGCCATGCCCAGTGCGTGCCGTCAGGTCTCTCCACGGTGCAGCACCTGCTCCCGCGCGGCCCTTCCAGCCTGGACTGCTCCCTCTCCAGTCTGCATTTGACAACCCTCCTTCCCCTTCAGGTCTGGTGTTAAGTGTCATCTTGTCCAGGAAGTGCCCTCCAGTCCTTCACTCTAAATCCCGTATCCCTCTTGTGCCGTTTCAGAATATGCTGTGCCTTTCTTCCCCTGCACTTATCACTGTTTCTAAGTGAAGTACAATTTGGGGGTAATCGGTTGTTTCACGTCTTTCTCCCCTGCCACGGTCTATCTTATATGGCAGGGGTTTCTCACTGTGCCTATCACCATGAAAGGCACAGAGTAAGTGCTCAGTAAACAACAGCTGAACCAATCCAAGAAAAGAGGTGAGGACTGGAAACAAATAACAAGTCATTTGACTTAAAAATTGAATTCTGTTTACTTTATAACCAAAGACTACATTAAAAAAAAACACAACTTGAATGCCGGCTTATCCAGAAATACTACCTTGGCTTTCTTGCCTCGGCCTCTTGTGCTGTGAAATATCACAGCAACTGGTCTCTGGGAGTCTCCCTTGGACCTGGATGTCCGATGCTGCGAACAGAAAGCAGAGACTGCGCAGGTTGATCCCATGGCTCTGGTTTCATAAAGTCTATGCTGATTGTACATGCCGGGGGATAGTTTTTAAAGCTAACTGATGTGATGTGTTTATGTGGTCCTGGTGTCTTTGTCTGAGAGGCACTGTGGCTATTTAGCTGTTTTGAGAATCTCAAGTTCAGATGAGACTTGTAAACAGAACCACTGATCCCTCAGGCAGCAGGAAGTGAGGCGGACAGGGAACCTCAGGGCCCCAAACGACTAATGTCCTAGGTTTTTGCTCAGGACATGAAGGGTTTTTGCCTCTGGGTTTTGAAAGTGTGTTTTGGTCTTCCAGTGTCCCTTAAGAAGATGCCCCTCTAATGGAATAAGAAGAAATCCTAACGCAATGAGCCCCTGCAAGTTAATATGACAGTGACTGGGAGCTGACTCTCTTGAAAAATAGAAGGCTGGGTATCAGGAGCAAATTGTAATGTGTCACTGTCTCCTCTGGTCACCCAGCCCCGTTTATCTGCAACTGTCCTGCCCCCGTTTGTATAGCTCTTCCTTCACAAAGACTTCACAAGCTCCTTGGGGGAGCTTGGCTCAGCTTACTAGCTCCATAGGGCACTGTGCATGGCAGCTGCCCCAGCACACACACACCACACACACACACACACACACACAAGTCATCACTGCATCTGTGATACCACACACACACACACAAGTCATCACTGCATCTGTGATGGATGTCAAAATCTCCAACCCTGTCTTCACAATAACCACTCAAACTAAAACTCACAAATTTGGCATTATCCAGACATATGAAGCATTTGAATGTTTGCCAGCACTTTACTTTCTTTTAATTTTTTCTTTAAAAACCCTTTCCGAGCCCTGCATATTGCATTGAGGCAGCCCTACCATCCTAGGAAAGTGAGCCCAAGAAATGTCTGCATTGAAAAGGCAATGTTTTTAATCTCCAACAGAGATGGGAATGATTTCATACCTTTAGAAATGAATACTTGAATTAGAGCCACAAACTGAGATCCTTCATGACTACATTGAATTTGGATATCTCGCAGAGCAGATAATGCCAAACCATACACAGAACACACAGCTGGGATTCGCCAGATGCCCCAGGAAGGGTTTATTTAATTCATTCCAACAAATGATCCTATAATGTACTAAAAAGCACAGAAAACAAGTCCTCGTATATGAAGTTGTTATGGTTACAGAAGGAAATAAATAAATATTTGTGTATATGGAGATTGCATGAAGTCATTTTACAGTGAAAATAACAGCCTCTGGAAAGAGCTTTGAAAATCAGAAAGGGTGCCATCATCAGACAACGTGAGTGCTGGGGTGCAGGGTAGCCCTTCAGGCGTCTCACAGCATTTGCATGGTTTAAACTGAGGGGACTGGGGGAGGAAAAGTGAACAGACACACAACCCAAGAGCACACTGTAATGTGTTTATTTTGTACACGTGATGTCATAAGCAAGGATTTTTGCCTGTGTTCTAGTTTATCTTCAACAAATAAATAACTATGTACAAATATGTTGAGTTTACAAAATAGAAGAGGAAAATCTTTGTCTTACAAAAGATACATTTCTATGATACATTTGTTTCCATACACTGAAGCAGGATTTCATTCCTAGCTTAGTTGAACTAAAGACCTTGCAGATCCTGTGTGGCAGCGTCTAGAGCTGTGTACCTAGTCTTTTCTACCAGAGAGCAAAGCTACACAATAAAAATTCCTCAGTTTCTTGAAAATAAGGGCCTGACTTGGCCTGCTACTTATAACTGTTCCATATTTAATGTATTCCAGAAAATTGGAAGCAGTCTGGAACCATTGACCTCAAATTACTAAGCAGACTCATCCCCTACTGATCTTGTTAAATACAGATTCTCACGAACTGGTTGGGGTGGGGCCTAGGATTCTGCATCTCTAACCAGCTCCCATGGGCAGCTTCCAATTCTTGTTCAGGGGCCACATTTCAAAAGGCCCCTCTGAAATGGTAGAAATTCTCTGAGGACCTGATTAGGGCTAAGCCCTAATTGGGCATCCTCCAGATCTATTCCCAAGCTCCCTTCCATAAGACCAGTAGAGCTGGTTTTATTTAGGTCTACCAGTGACAAGAACAGTGAGAGTCAATTTCTAACTGGCATGAATCATGAAGCTCAAAACTTTTCTTAAACTGTCTCCTAGGAGGTGCTTGTCTCTTCCCTCAATCTAGAGCAACCTTCTGAACATTTTAACACTGTCAAAAGTAAGTAATAATAACAAAAAAGGAAACTGCATAAGAAGATTAGCAACAATTACCATTTTCAGTACAAATCAAAGCAACCACAAAGTTCAGGCTCACTGTTTAAAAAAATAAAGATAAAAACTTCTTTGGGTGTAATTTCTATGACAGTCCAGCAACATTAATCGAATACATTTTACATCTCAACCTTTGTTTAAAATTATTTTGCGCTGAGAACCTGAAATTTCAGGATAAATTAGCAAATCTGGTAAAAAAGCAAACGGCCATTGTTATTTTTAGTGTTTTTGTTTCTGTTTCATGTAGGAGTTCTGTCTGAGCAGACAGCTAAAGGCAAAAGAAATAAGGTCATGCACAGTTAGAGGATGACAAGGTAGGGCGACTCAGGTGAGCTGGCCCAGTTCCTGGGAGGAGAAAACTGGGAAGAATGGTGAATAAATGGGGCTTGCTTCATAAATGTGAGAGGGCTAGGAAAAAGAATTCACTACGATACTTATCTGCCACATGCCAAGTGGGAGTTCCTAGAGAGAGACGGGAGAGGTGTGCAAAGTGGATGATGGAGACATACAAGTAGGAAAAAAGGAACAAAAGCCTAAATACTTTAAAAAAAATAAATATTTTGCTCATCCCTAGCCCACGAGGTCAGGGTCCGCCCAAAGGGCCGCCAACCCATAACGCTCACCCTCCTGGGCCCAGTGGTGAGGAGCTGGGACACTTCGCAGTCTTAGTCTTCGTCGTAAAATCGCCATCTCTGCCCAGTGGTCCAGTGACGTCATGGAAGAGGCTGAGGCTCATTCTCCTCCCTCTAATCACACCCTCCCCAGTGAGGCATGGAATAGGAGAACACAGCTTGGTAGGGGCGGGGCAGGCCTTCTCCAGCTGTAATCCAGTTAAGGTGCTTTGGGTAGCGGAGGAGTACAGCTGAGGGTGAGGAGGCACAGGAGCGAGAGAAAGGCCACTCCAAAGCCGGGCTCCTGGACGGAGGTCGCTCAGAGTCCCTGCGGCGTCTGCTCGGTCCGCACGTGCTGCAGCACTACCTCCTTGGAGGGGGCCGCGCACTTGTACTCCGTCTTGGCCCTGGTGGCGCCCTGCTTCTTGCGCAGGTGGCGGAGGAGAGCCAAAAGCGCCACCACCAGGGACAGGCTCGCGATGGAGATGCCTATGAGCACGCCCGAATGCACGCGCCCCGCGGCGGGAGGGGAGGTGGAGCCCGGGGTCGGGGTAACTGGAGCCTCTCCAGAGCCGCCGTCGCCTCCGTCCACCTTGTCGGTGTCACAGTCGGTGCCAATCTGGACGACAAGGGCCGAGTCGGGCCCGCAAACGCACTCGTAGGTACCGGGGAGGTTGCGGCACTCCCCGGAGCAGAAGCCGCCGTTGTCGCACTCATCGATGTCGGTGCACATGAAACCTTCGTCCAGGATATAGCCTTCAGGGCACTGACAGTTAGACTGGGTGTTGGGGTCGCAGTCGGCTGGACAGGCAGTCTGGTTGCAAAACATCTGGCACCTGTGCGGCTCCTGGGGCACGGGCGCGAAGCCTTCGGCGCAGATGCAGCGGTAGCTAGTTTGGCCTAAGGGCTGGCACTGGTACTCGCAGTTGGTTCCGAAGCACGGGTCCACGGGCTCCACGCACTCACCGTCCACCAGGTCGTAGCCAGAGTAGCAGTGGCATTCGAAGCCACCCTGAGTGTTGACACAGCGCTGCGGGCACGGACTGGGCACCAGCATGCAGTCATCCACGTCCACGCACCGGTGCAGGTCGTCTGCCAGCTGGTAGCCGGTCTCGCACATGCAGGAATAGGAGCCAGGCTTGTCGGGGTTTCGAACGCAGAAGTGCTCGCAGAGGTCTTCGCAGGACTGCGTCGCGGGTGCGGTGCAGGAGCGCTCGTCTGCCTGCAGGGCGGCGCCAGCTGGGCAGAGGCAGCGGGGGGCCCCGGAGCTCGCATTGCACGCGTGTTCGCAGCCGCCGTTCTCCACGCTGCAGTCCCAAGCTCCGGGCGCATCCCTAGTCCAGTGTCCCTGGACCTCCTCAGGCGGCGCGGCGCAGGTCAGCTCCAAGCCGAGGGGCGCCACCGCCGCGGAGCTGCCCACCGGCAGCGCCTGAAAGTCCGCTCCGCGGGCCGCGAATGGGGTGCCATAGGTGATCCGGACGGCTGCAGCCGCGGCGCCGGGCTCCACCACCAGGGGCCTGCAGGCGGCTGGGAAGTGGAACTCGCAGAGAAAGCCATCGGACTTCACATCGCACTGCTGCTCCTCCCAGACCGGCTCGCCGGGGACAAGGGCCCCAGCGGCAGAGACCGCGACGCACAATGGGCCGCAGAGGGGAGCCCCATTGAGGTCGAGCCCCGCCCACCTGCTGTAGCTGGTGTGGTTGTCTCCCGTGACCCACTGGAAGCCGCGCAGGGGCCCGAGGCTCTTGGGGTCGCCGCAGCCGGGTGGCAGCTGCAGGCCGATCCAGAGGCGCGGGCCAACGTCGCCGTCGCCGCTCAGTAGCAAGGAAATGACATCGGCAGCCACTGAGGAGCGCACTGTCATAAGGTGGCCCTGCAGTCTAACGCAGATCTGGCTGGCAGCGAGGAAGGTCGTGGGGCTCGGGTAGAGCGCGAAGCAATCGTGCCCGACGCACTGGCTGCCACCCGGCTGCGGCTCTGTGGGTGCGGGGAGCCCCAGGCCTGCCAGGGCCAGCACCCCAAGGATCCCGGCCCCGAGCATGTCACCCAGGCGCGCCGTGTGCAGGCGCCCGGGAAAGTGCAGGCACTGCGATGCGGCCGTGCGGGAGCAGAGGGGCGCAGGACGCCGCTGGCGACAGCGGCTCCTGTCCGTCTCAGTTCCGAAGCTTCTGGCCGCGGCGCGCAGCCCCTGCGAGACAGCCTCTGACATGCGGATCGGCCAGGGCTCGAGTTTATAAGTACGCGGCCCTCCCTCCCTGGACGTTCGGGAAAAGGAAGGAAGTGCCTGGTGGGAAGGGCTGAGGCCGCACACTCGGATTGCTGGGTTCTCTGGCCGCCCTGAGCCCGCCCTCGAGCATTGGATCACCTCGCCGGGATGAGTAAACCCGGCTCTGGCGCAGGGAGGTTCTCGGGCGGGGCCGGCAGGGGCAGGCGCCAGGAAAGGCCAGCACCCCTGTAGCCAGACGATTGTCCCTGCCCCCACCACTCTGGCCCCCACGCGTGCAGCCGTCCTTCATCTCTTGCACCTCCTTCCTTTCTTTTCATACATGTTGCCGCCACTTCCAAGGAAAGCCCGCATTGCCGAGCTCTGGGAATCGAAGATGACAGCGAAGAGGGCTTTGAATGGGGCATGGGGGAGATGGTGCACAAAACCTGCAGGACACTGGAAGGGGTGACGGGCACGAAGGGGACTTTGGGAGGGACTGCCTAGGACGTGGACTTCCCTGAAGACAAGATCGCAAGGAGAGACAACTGGATCCCATCCCCTGCCAGGGTGCCTGGCTCCGGGAATCCGCGGAGCGCTTGCCCTCAGAGGACAGTGGGTGTGTCTGGGGTGACGGGACAGGGCGGGGAAGACTAGCCTAACAGCAGCGCCCTCTGCCCCATGGTTGACCAGGGACCCGCGAGTCCCTGGGCAACCCCATCTCGTCGCTCGAGGAAGGCGCAGGGACACTATCAGGGCGCCCAAGGTCCTGACCTCGCTCAGAGGCCGTGGCAGGTGAATTGCTGCGGCACCGGGTAGGGGCGGGCGCGTGGGAACGGATCAGCCTGGCCTGTTTCCGTCCAACTTCTAGGGACGGTGCATCTCGCACCCCAACAGGGTGGCTGGCAGCCCCCCGGGGAGGCGCTGCGGGCTTCCAGCGGATCCCACCCAGGTCAGCAAAGGAAGTTTCCGTTTCGTCCAGAGGCCACATTGAAACCGAGATGCACAGAAATGCCACTTGCTTGGCAAAGGGCACTGAGAAGCCAGAGTCCTGTAGATGGGCGCAGTGAGGAGGGCTGGAGGAGGAGATAGGGATCTGTCACTTTCGACCTCATCCGGTAGTTCCCTTACTGGGAATGCGGAGAAGTGGGCCGCCTCCTCAGGTCGCCCCCATAACAGTGAGAGGCAAAAGGTTCAAAAACACCCTTGCGTCTCTCCTCCACCGTCCTCACAACTCGCGCCAGGCGGCGGCGCTGTCGAGTTCTAAACAAAGCCAAGGAAGTTGGAGACGTTTCGGGCTAAAAAGGGTTAAGGTCTGGGAGCGCAGAGGCCTCCCCCTGGGGCAGGAAGCTCCTACCTCGGCCGCTCCGTGTGGATTCCGCGGCGTTTACTTCTTGCCTCCAGGGTCGCCTGGATCCCGGACATTAAACGAGAACAGGGAGTATGGCGTCTACACGTGCGAAAGACACGCACCTGTGGGGTGGGCCGGGCTGAACCGGACTGACCCGCAGTGACCAAGTGGGTGGAGCGTGGACACTCCGAAAGTGAAAGGGGCTAGCACGACTGTCCCACCGCAAACCCTCCAGCGCCTTGGCGCAGAGAGCCTCAAAACATCCCGCTGAGCAGAGCTCTGCGCTGGGAAGGCCGCCCCAGCTCCCGGAAACCGAAGAGGTGCTGGACCCAGGGATGGAAGCTCCCGGAATGCGCACAGCGGCCCCTCACCTAACCCGGACCCTGGGAAGAGGAAGGGAAGGGCAGCCGACAGGACAGTAGGCCTGTCCCGGGCGGGAGCAGGCAATCGGTGGCTGCCTGGTGCACAGCCTACCCACGCGGGACCCAGAAGCAGGGCTGCTTGGGGTGCCGCCGTGGAGATGAGGCTGAAGCTTCAGATAGGGGCAGGAACCTCGTGAGGACACTGCTGAAAGGTCTCAGAATGTGGGGGCCATTCGCGGAGTGGATGAGACGAGAGGGGACAGGATCAGTTACAGAATCAGAGACCAGTGCAGAGTGAAAATGTGGGGTCCCTTGTTCAGTTCCAAGGATTTCAAGACTGTGACAGCAAAGCATTAAACAAGGAATGGGGCCTTGGGGGGTGATAAGCAGGTCCCTTCTGAGCCTGCCAGCCCTAAAAGGGACTGAGGGACATTAAAGGATCAGGTCTCACCCCACACACCAGGCCGGTTGCATTTTTGGATGAGATTCTGGCTGATTCGCCACCACCACGTTTCACTGGAAGTCCTATGCAGGTCTGCTTGCACCCATTACTGATTCTTGAAAAGAAAAAAGAAAAAAAAAAGGTGTGAGAACAGCCCCAGTAACTGAGTCCACTGAGAACTCAGTGATGTCTGTGAAACTTGTATCAACCTATATGAGGAGGTGCAGATTTTGGATGTTTCTCTATTAGAAAGAAACTAGAGCAACAACAGTTAGAAGCAGAGCATTGCCCCATGGGTGGTACCACAGTGTCTGGGTTGCCCTGCAGAAGGGTAAGTGGGCATGACCCATGTGGCTTTCCCATCCATCAGGGCTTTACCCCTGGCACTCAGGATACCTTTGCCTTCCAGGGCCTGCCCTCAGCGGCTTCATTTTTCCTCTCCAGCCAACACCTTGGAGGCTTTGCATATTTTAAACTACCTTCTGGTCAGTGAAGGTCCCCCGTCTCTGTTCTTGCCCCACCCCTATCTTCCTATCTGTGCCCCCTGCACACCAGGGTGTGCCACTCCCTCCTATCTCTTTGCAGATGACACTTTCACTTCCCACTCCTTAACACAGTTCCTGGCCCAGTACCCTCACTGTGGGTCACCGCGAAGACTTGTTTTACTCCTGAAACAGCTTCCTTGAAGGACCCCATCAGGTCCTAAATACTGTTGCCAAAATCTTGTTTACAGCCATGCTTCTAGAAGCCTTGGTGCCATTTGCACTTGTGACCCTTCACCATTCTCAAGGCTCCTCTTCCAATAACTTTTGAGATGTGTTTTCCTCCCCTCCTCTCCTACGAGCTTGGGAAGGCCCCTGGGATCCCCTTGCCCCACTCACTAGAGTGGCCATTCTCAAGGTTCTGCTGGTGATCTTCGTCATCTATCTCTACAACCCACCTTTTGGTGAACTTGCCATTCCCCTGGCAGTGTTAGCAATGTCCAAGGAGATTGGGGAGGGTGTGTTCCAGAAGGGACCCCCACCCCATCTTTCCCAGTATCGATAGTTGGTCTGCTGAGGTTTGAAGCCACGCATTTGCCTTTGACTTTCTACTCTCCTTCATCCTCTGCCCAGTTTTTGTGTCTTGTTTTCCCTGATCAAGGCTCCTGCCTTCTCAATTTATGCTGAGACCGTTGGGGCCCAGCTCTTCTCCTTGTTTCTTTTCTCTCCCGCTCCACCGTGGCTGAGGCCGCTCTGATCCACGTACTCCCTCAGTGTGCCCCCGCCTACTGGGAGATCCCACGCTCTCTCCCCTCCACACTGAAGATGCTCGCGATAGTGCCTCTACTCTGTGGCCACAGATGAGGAAATTTGCACTCAAGGGGCCTTGCTAGAATTTGGACCCAGCGCCTGCACCCCTTCCACCTCACAAGGCCTCAAGGACCCGTGTCTTACTGGTCTCCATGAATGTGGAAGCGTCCTGGCAAGAGAGGCTCCTGCTCGCTGTCAGAGAAGCACTTCGTCTGCTCACCACCACCCGTGTCTCCCCCTCTGCCAGCGGCATTCTCATCTTTGCCAGGCTCTTCACCCACTGAAATCTTTCCTTTCTTTCAAGTCCCAGTTCAAGCTTCCCCATCAGCAAGTGCTTCTGCATAAGCAAACCAGAACTGATCTGTCTGTGACTTCCCATAGACAGGACGTTCTCTCAGCTCCTTATTACTCACCACTCCCTCCCTGCTCTGTACCTAATCATGCATATACTACACAGTTTGCTGCACTTGGAGTCCAGATTCCCACACATCTTAGTATCCCCTTACACTTCACAGCACACTTTGTAACTAGATAGTGCCCAGGTCTTATTGGAGCCCCTGTGGTAGATGTTTCTTTGTCCTCTCCAGGGTGATTTTCTCACTTTCATCTGCAAAGACAAGTGTAAAGGTCCTCCGACCTCAGGGTTAATTAAAAGGGTGGACTTCAGAGCCAACATGGCTGCCTTGGAGACCCAGCTCCAGCATTCACAAGTTTTTGTTTATTAAGATTTGACCAATAACCCCGCCCCTCTGTGCCTCAGTTTCCTCAACTGTGTAATGGGAATAGTCCCTTCTTCAAAGTGTTAGGATGAAGATTAAATGAGTTATACATGTAAAGCATTTAGAACGGAGGAGACATAATCAACTCTTAACAAATTTTAGCAAAAATAGAAAACACTCAAGTTCCTGGAATTTGGATTTGGCCTCTGATTGTATTCAGCCTCCAGCACGGTTTCCTGTCCATGGTAGAGACTCATCAAATGTCTGTTGGATTAAATTTGTTCTAGCCAAGCATTTCTACCACTAATAACAACAAGCAATTGTGAAAAAATCAGGGACGGAGGCATAGGGAAGAACTGGAAGCAGGTCCTGTCTCAGGCTTCCCATCTGCCCTGGAGACATCCACAGTGACTGTCCTCATTGCCTCAGGTGTGGAAGCTGAAGGCCAGAGAGAATCAGTGACTCTCCAAGGACACACAGCTGGTACGTGGTGAAACAAGGCTTCACCATCCTTACGTGAGAAGGATGAAAGAACTACAAACTACAATGTGGAGTATGTCTGAGTTCCTGTTTTGTCACATACCAGCTGACTTGGCTAAGTTATTTCACTCTCTGGTGTTCTTTCCCTAAAACTGTAGAGATAATATCTAATAGGTAGGATTAGCGTAAAATCAAAACAGAAAATGTACAGCAGTGACTATTACTTTTCTTGGAACACAGCAGCTGTTTAACAAATACAGTTGTTACTACCAGTAAAAAAGCTTTATCAAGGCTCCTGTGGTCACTGGTATCCATCCAGGAAGTCTGGGTTTTTATTTATTTATTGACGGATTGATTTTTGAGACAGAGTCTCAAAATCTATAGCCCAGGCTAGAGTGCAGTAGTTTAATCATGGCTCACTGCAGCCTTGACCTCCCAGCTCAAGTGATCCTCTCACCTCAGCCTCCAGAGTAGCTGGGACTACACGTATGTGCACCACACCCAGCTGTTTTTTTTTCTTTTGTGTATGTATGTAGAAACAGGGTCTCACTATGTTGCCCAGGCTTGTCTTGAACTCCTGGGCTCAAACAATCCTCTATCTCAGCTTCCCAAAGTGCTGGGATCACATGCGTGAGCCACTATGCCCAGCCAAGCCTAGCCTTTTAAAGTGGAGTTTCTTCTTGATGTCTGTGAAGGAGGCTGGACCAACTACCTGGGCAGTGAGCAGAGGTTGGCCATTTTTATTGAAAGCAAATGTGTGAATGTTAGAATGGAGATGAAGAGGAGCGCAAAGACAGAAGAGGCCCCCAAGAGACAGAAGGGGCCCCAATGGCATTCTGTTGACCCCATACATACCTTAGCCACATTTATAATACACTAACAATACTGAAATGCAAACATAAAAATTAAGTTTCTATGGCTATGTAGCAATATATAAATTCAGGGATGGAAAGATGAATGTCTGTTAAGCAAATGTTATCTAATAACTGCAGCATGTTAGAATAGCAAAACAAATATTTTGCTAAATTTTGGCTCTTACCCAGGTTGTATTAAAGAAACAAGATAAAAGTGGTCAATTCTTTGTTGATCCATTCTTTAGAACAGACTTTGTTAGTCTATTATTTGTAAAATAAAATGTGTTCCCTATTTAAAAAACCATACTGCTAATATCATACACAATGGTGAAACACTGAAAGCCTGCTCCCTAAGGTCAGGAATGAAACAAGAATGCCTGCTCGTACCACTTCCATTCAACATTATACTGGCGATTCCAGAGCGGTCAGCTGTGAAAAGGAAATTTAAAGTGCAGGCTGGAAAGGAGCAAATACAACTATCTCTATTTGCAGGTGATATCATCTTTTTTGTATATAGAAAATCCTAAGGAAAACTAAGAACTAATAAAGGAGTTTCATGGTGGCAAAATACAAGATCGATACATAAAAATCAATTATATTTCTTTTTTATTTATTTATTTTTTTACAGTCCAGAGGTCTTTTTTCTTTTTTTAACACCTATGATGCCATGAATTCATGGGGATTCGTTTCCAGCAGCTCAGGTTCCTCCCCATTGGTTCTCACACAGTGCACTTCTCTGGGTGGAGCAGGCTGGTGCTTCAGTCCAACCCAGCTCCCTTTCTCTTTGGCTTCTTTCTATTTCTGATCATTTTCCTTTGTGTGTTTCAGGAAGCTATCTCGGCTTGATGTGCTCAACACGCACATTAATTCTCTTGGCAAGCTAGAGTGCTTGATGTGCTCAACATGCACATTAATTCTCTTGGCAAGAATCTTGCCCTTAACTTGTTTGTTTACAACAATGCCAACATCATGCTGGGTAACACTGTAGGCTCTTCCAGTTTTGACATGGTAACACTTGTGGGCATTCCTTTTTAAACAGCACCCATTCCCTTGGTGTCTACAATATCACCTTTCTTATAGATTTGCGTATACATGGCCAAAGGAACAACTCCATGTTTTCTAAAAGGCCTAGAGAACATGTATCGAGTGCCTCTCCTCTTTCCCTTTGTGTTCGTCATTTTGGCAGATTACTGGAAGATGGCAGTTCTGGCTGAAAGGCAAAAATCAATTGTATTTCTGTAAGATAACGATGAACAAAATGAAAGTTATGAAAACAATTCCATTTATAATAGCATCAAAAAGAATAATATACTTGGGGATACATTTAACAAAAGAAATGCAAAACATATACTCTTAAAACTACAAAACACTGCTGAAAGAAACTTTAAAAGACCTAAATAAATGGAAAGACACCCTATGCTTGTGGACTGGAAGATTTAATATGATTAAGGTGGAAATACTCCCGCAATTTATCTACAAATTTGATGTAATCCCCTATCAAAATCTCAGCTTATGTCTTTGCAAAAATTTACATTTTGATCCTAGCATTTGCATGGAAGTTCAAATGACTCCAAAAAGCCAAAGCAATCTTGGAAAAGAACAAAATATGAACACTTACTTCCTGATTTCAAAACTTACCATGAAGGTACAGAACAAAAACAATATGGTATTGGGATAAAGATAGACACAAATCGGTGGACTAGAATTGAGAATCTAAAAATAACCCTCACATTTGTGGTCAATTGATTTCCAAAAGGGGGTCAAGACAATTGAAAGAATAGTCCCTTCCACAAATGATTCCAGAACAATTGTATATCCACATGCAGTAGGGAGGAACCTCTACCTCACATCAAATGAAAAATTAACTCAAAATGGTCAAAACACCTAAATATAAGACTAAAAGTAGAAAATCCTTAGAAGAAAAATATGGTGTAAATCTTTGTGGCCTTCAATAAGGCACTGGTTTCTTAAATATGGCATCAAAAGCACAAGCAATCCAAAAAAATGTAGATAAGTTGGATATCATCAAAATTTATAACTTTTATGCTTCAGAAAAAAATGAAGAGACAAGCCACAGAATGGGAGAATGGTAGAAGACATTTACAAATTATGTACCTGGTAAGGTCTCTGTAGAATATGTAAGGAACTATTACAAATCAATAATTAAAGACAACCCAATTAGAATATGGGCAAAAGATCTGGATAGATATTTCTTAAGAGAAGGTATACAAATGGCGAATACATCAGGATGCCTGAGTGAGAAGACAGAGATCCTGTGCACATGGAAAGAGGCTCAACATCATTAGCCATCATGGGAGAGCAAATCAAAACCTCAGTGAGGTATGACTACACACTCACCAAAATGGCTAAAATCAAAAGACAGGCAGGAGCCCTCAGGTAGTGCGGATGGAGATGTTGACTGGTGCAGCCACTTTGGAAAGCAGTTTGGCACTCCCCCAAAACACTGAACAACAGTTGCCATTTGATCTAGTAATTCTACTCCTAGGTGTACATACTCAAGAAAAATTAAAACATATTAGTACACAAAAGCTTCTATACAAATGTTCATAATAGCATTACTCCTTTTTTTTTTTTTTTTGAGACCAAGTCTCACTCTGTCACCCAGCCTGAAGTGCTGTGGTGCTCTCAGTTTACCACAACCTCTGCCTCCCAGGTTCAAACGATTCTCCTGCCTCAGCCTGCTGAGTAGCTAGGACTACAGCCACTTGCCACCACGCCCAGCTAATTTTTATATTTTTAGTAGAGACAGGGTTTCACCACATTGCCCAGGATGGTCTCAATCACTTGACCTTGTGATCCACTGGCTTCGGCCTCCCAAAGTGCTGAGATTACAGATGTGAGCCACTGTGCCCGGCCCCAGTAGCATTCTTAATAGCCAAAGAATAGAAAGAATCCAAATATCAATCAGCTGTTGAATGAATGAATGAATGAATGACATGTGGCATGTCCTCTCCATGTAATAACATGTTATTTGGCAATAAAAAGACATAAAGTACAGATTCATGCACAACCTTGAAAACATTATGCTAAATGAAACAAACCAGTACCAAAAAGCCACTCTATACATGGAATGTATGATTCCATTTCCATGAAATGTCCAGAATTGCAAATCTAGAGAGACGAAGCGTTCATTAATGGTTGCCTAGGGATTGAGAGAAAGGGGGAACTAGAAAAAGACTACAAATGATTGCAGGGTTTCTTTTTGGGTTGATTAAAAGGTTCTAGAATTAATTTGCATAACTGTACAAACACTAAAAGTCATTGAATTGTACATTTTAAATGCGTAAACTGTATGATGTGTGGATTCTATCTCAGTAAAGGTGTTTTTAAGAAGAACGTATGTTGCCTCAGTGAATGAAGCATGAGAGCTTAAATCACAGGACATGAAAATTGATGGTGCACCTCTAAGCCTTTTCCTGCAGCCGGGGGCTTATGGCACGAGGCAGGATAGAATGCCAATAACTGTCAACCTTGACACAGAGCTTTGGATCTACACCTAGTGGATTTCCACGGGGCCAAAGGAAGTTCAGGAATGCCCAGTGATCTCTTCGGGGTCAGTCATCCAAGATGGCCCACTTTGGGACTAAAGAGAATTTTGTGTCTAGCAGATTCATGGTACACTATCTCGGTCTTCTCACTCAGGTGCCCTGATATATCTCCTCCTCTAAAGAGGTGCTTTCTGGCCCGGCGCGGTGGCTCACGCCTGTAATCCCAGCACTTTGGGAAGCCGAGGCGGGCGGATCACGAGTCAAGAGATCAAGACCATGCTGGCCAACATGGTGAAACCCTATCTCTACTAAAAATACAAAAATTAGCTGGCATTTGGCCCGTGCCTGTAGTCCCAGCTACTTGGGAGGCTGAGGAATCGCTTGAACCCGGGAGGCAGAGTTTGCAGTGAGCCAAGACTGCACCACTGTGCTCCAGCCTGGCACAGAGCAAGACTCCATCTCAAAAAAGGAAAAAAAAAAAAAAAAGAGGTGTTTTCTGAGAAAAGTGGAGGGCCAGGGAAAATAGCAAGAGAGCCCTAGGAGCTGCCTGCTGGGCAGTGTCTCTTTCTGGAACATGTTTCTGGTAGTTTCTGCTTAGGCCAATAGGTGGTGAGCAAGAGATGAACAGGCATTTGGGACACGGGTCCTCTGGCAGTTGGTTGAAGCCCACGGACCCCTTTCCAGAATAATATTTTAAATAAATGTATCAAATGAAACACACAGAATTACAAAGGAATCCAGTCATATTGAAATGAAATATCAAAATCTCAAAAAAAAGCCAGTATGTGATATCAAATGTAAGTGCTTCTTGTGGGATATTTTAAAACACAAGTTCTCACGGTGCCTCACTTAAACGCTGTAATTTCGAAGTGGTGATCAGTGTAGACAGCGTTTGGACAGCCCTGCAACAGCAGTAGTGTGGGATGAAGTGTCTGTGACTCACCATGGTGGGGCCTCAGGTCCTGCTAACGCTGCTCTTGGTATTTGCCTTACCTTTGCTTTTCTTTCCTCCTAGAAGGAAGGGATATGCTGTTTCAGGGGCAGATTAGTGAAAATACAGAAGTCATGTTTTCCCCATTCAAGTTGATGAAACCCCTGAATTAAGAACTATTCACTTAAAAGAACACAGAACTGTCTCAGTCAGTCAAGTAGAAGCCTCTGGAATGTTGTTTTGTCAAGGTGCATTTGTGCCATGTTAGACTCTCCCTTTATTTTCCACAAAATATTTATTCATAGCCGATTATATTTTTATTGAAAACAATGCATATTTGAAAGGAATGCTCTTACACTCGGAAACCCTGTCCTTGAAGACCAAGTCCTCACAAGGAAACCAAGAAATCCACAAGTGCCGTTTGAGACATGTCAGCTCTGCTTCGGCTGTGGCACACGTTTCCTGTGGCTAAGTTCAGGCCTCACAGGCGTGCAGGACAGGAGGCTTAACCCAGCGTGTGCCGAGAACGAAACTTATCGAGGCAGGAGAATAAGATCATTAGAACTATATATTTTAATGTTATTTTACAGAAGTATATTTTAATATATTCTTTAAGTGTATTAAATGTGAGAAATTCACAACAAAAATATCTATCATTACTATAACTGTGCATATTTAGTGCTTGCCTTTCATCTTTTGGAAAAATTAGAGATATGAACATTTTGTTAGCACAATAATAAGTATATTTGATATTCTTATTATCAAAGTATAACTGATAGATCCAGTAGATGGAAAGCTATGAAGATAAATACACCTAATATAGAAAGAAATGCTACATATGATATAGGATATATATGTGTATATGAAGTTGTGACAGCAAGTAGCTAGTCAGGCAGGAGCAGGGCAGGAGAGGGCTCCTCCACCACCAGAAACGTCAGGCAACCATCAGTTGACGGTCCGGCAGTTGTTAACTGTCTTTCTAACATAATGATTTGTTGTAGCCTATCCCCGGGAAAGGCAGTCTCCCTATCAACAGAAAAAACCTTAAACTGGGGATCAGCAGCTTCCAGATAAGATCTCAGGAGTTGGGGGAGTGGGCTCAAGCTTGCGCATGAAGAGGCAAAATGGCAGAGTTTAATTGGTATATGACCTTCTAGGGACATCTGACTGGCAAGGGAAGAATGCCTGAAGTGAGCATGCATACAACTCCAGGAAACAAATTGTACATGCTCCACTCCCAAGCACTGGCAGGCCACGGAGCATGTGGACAGCCCAACCCAAGGGAAGAATCAGGGGAGAAGGGACGCAGGACCCCAGAAGTATGCCAACGTATAAAACCAAAGTCAAAAAGTCAAACACACACTTGTGTTTCAGGTCGCCCACTTGACGCTCTTCCAAGTGTACCTTCCTTCCTTTGATTCCTGCTTTAAAGCTTTGTAATAAACTTTCACTCCTGCTCTAAAGCTTGCCTCAGTCTCTCTTACTGCCTCTCAGCTTAATTCTTTCTTCTGAGGAGGCAAGAACTGTGGTTGCTGCAGACCTGTATGGATTTGCCACTTGTAACATAATTATCTCTGGGTTGAAGCAGGATTTTCACTTGGTTCTCTTTCTTATATTTTCTACAAACATTTATTTCATGAGTTAAAGCCTCCACTCCTTCATTAAAAAAAAAAGGCAAAACTATTTTTCAATAAGTGAAAACTAATAAGTTCAATGTAATTTGGCTGGTAATACACAATCGCACTTTTGCAGTCTCTTGCAAAACAGAAGCTATTCTGATTCCCTCGTAACTCACTGATTTTCAAGAATTTAATATAAGGCTGCTGCCTGAAAAAGCCGCTCCTGTCATTTTGAGAAGGCTGGGGTCTTTGCACCCTCTGGGCTCAGTGAGTGTTTCCCCAAAAACACATTTCACAAAAGGACAGACTTTATCACATGGATTTAGCCGGCCTGTGTCATAGAGCCCATCCCAACTCACTCCACTGTTATTACCAATGGCCTACTGAGTTGCTAAATGTTTGGCTTCTTGGTTTGAGTTGTAGAAGGACAGATAAACAAAAGTACTTGCTAAGACCCATATATCTGGAGGAATTCTGTGAATGCTCTAGAGCAAAGCTGGCACGCTGTGTCTGTCAAGGGCCAGAGAGTAAACATTTCAGCCGCAGGCTTTCAGCCTGTGTGATAACCCTGAACTCTGCCTTTGTTGTGTGAAAGCAGCAGGCCTGGTGGAGCCACACACAATTGGTTATCTACTGCCAGTAGCAAACCTCTCCAAAACTTAGTGATGAGAACAATGAATATTTGAAGCCCTTGTTATCTGACCAAGTCGTTATTAGGTAAGTTTGAACAAAGATCTTTTAGGCATTTGCAGAAGTTGGCGCAGGCAGATGTCTTATTTTCATCAATATCTAGCTCTGTCAGGACTGAAAACTGCAGACTAGCTACTCCAGACTTCTGGTGGCTGAGAGTCAGCCTGTAGAATGGCTTGTCAGCTCTGAGTGAACAGGCAGGGGACATCTTCCGCTTGGGTGGAACAGCCTTCCAGAGTGAAGATGTCACAGAGAAGAGTGTGCTGGAGAGGGCTTTACTCTGAGATAGGGGCAGCCAATGTTTGATCCCATCATTCAGAAATCCCTCTTCCACTCACAGGCCTGGCAGCGACTGAGGCTCCATCCCGCTCTGGGAGAAGAGGAAAGGAGTGGCTTCCCACTGGGGGCACCACAGACCCCGCTTACCTCCGCCCAGAGCTGGCCCATCCACCACAGGTGCTCAAAAGTAGAAGGAATGATCGGGAAACATTCGGTCTACATCCAAATCACAGAGAAGACTTTTCAGATTGGGAACAATTCCGAAGACAGATCCCAGCCAGGCACTGGCAAAAATGCCTCTTTAGGGTTTATTTTCCCTTGGAAAGGACTTTTGGGACATATGGCAAGAGGGAGCCTTCCGGGTCCCTTAAAGGACCCTGCAGGAAAGAAGGGTACTGGGACACATTGTCTGTTCTCCATAGACAATAGGGCAGGCGGCTTCCTCCTTGGGACTGATAGTTACGTTTATGTTTCTGACAACCAGCTGGCCACTGAAGAAGCATGGAGCCAACAGCTGCAAGGGATAATCTTAGCAGCATCACCCACGGTGCAAATTTAAAACTCCAGCTGGTTCTACTGCAAGCAGCATAAACACCAACAGCTGACAATAAGTGAATTCAGAACTTGAAATATGCCAGAAACAGTTTACAGCCCTCTGTTCTCTCCTAGTGGGCCCTCTTTCTGCTGTCGTCCTGAGGTCTTGAGCGTGGACATCATTTTCATATATTATCCTGCTATCTAACATTTTATTTCTTTGGGAAATAAGCAGGCTCTGAATCAGGGGAAAATAGTTGTCAAGAACAAAATATTTGGCTTCCTGTTTCCCAGAAAGTGTTTGCTGCTGTTTCCATTTCTGGCCCAGCATTTTTCCAAAGAGTTGAAAATGTCATCTAAATGAGTCAGTCCCCCAGGGCTCAGTAGAAATGATAAAGATGTGGACGTGGTCCCAGAATGTCGGAGCACCGCCGCCTCTGGTGGACTGAAGGGCAGCTGGCCGTGGAGAGGATGCTCCTGCTGTGATGCAGGCTGTGGAAGCGGAGGGGCATGCAAACCTAGGCAGTGCCCAGCAGCCTTGCCCCTCGGTGTGTGGGCCCGGACCAGCAGCGTCACTGGAAGCCTGTTGGAAATGCAGACTCTCTGATCCACCCCTGACCTCCTGCATCAGAATCTGCCTGTTGACAATGTCTTGGGGGGAAGGGTGTTGGGGAATTTGCTGCACACACACTCCCCTGGGCAACCCAATGGCCTCATTGAGACCAACCTGCACAGAATGCCACCTCCCTTCCCCTACCTTCCTCCACGGTTTCAATGATCCTCTCTAGGAGTACGGAAAAGGAGTGGCCAACATTGTAAGCATCAGCTTTCATCTTCTCTCTGTGGGCACATATATCACTACCAACCTGTCAGAAAGGCAGATTCCTAAGCCCCAATTCAAACCTCCTGAATCAGAAACTCTGGGGATGGAGTCCTGCCATCTGGGTTTTAGCAAGCTTTCCAGGGCATTCTGATGCACAGGTTTGAGAAACACTGGCTCATTGTATGCAAAGCATGAATGACGTGGCCTCCGAGGTTCTGTTCATATCCTCACTACCCCATCCCTTCCTCCTGGGTTTTCTACCTTGGCCCCTGGCCCCACCAACTCTTCCTTGGACCCTGCAGCCAGTGTCTACCTGCATGGGCACAGATTTCACAAACCTTATCCCAATGGGGCGTTGGAACTCTACCTTCAACCCAAGATAAATGTAATTGGTAGAATTTTTGAGCAAAGACAGGAGGTGCAGAAGGCATTGTTATCAAGAGGCTGAAAGTCATGTAATAGGATGGAAAGGAGGAAGAATGAAGGAATCCAAGATGCTAAAATTATTAAGAATTCACAGCCCTAACGAGACTGCCAAACTCACACTGTTTTATGTAAAGAAACAGAGATAATAGGTACTTTAGATTTTGCAGGCCAGTTGGCCTCTGTTGCTGTAACAGGAGAACGGCCACAGACCATATGTAAATGAATGAATGTGGCTGTGGTCCAACAAAACTTGGTTTACAGATGTTGAAATTTTCATAACTTTAAGTGCCATGAAATATTTTTCTTCTTTTGATTTTTTCCAACCATTAAAAAATGCAAAAAAAAAAAAAAAAAAAAAAAAAACCACACCATTTTTAGCTAATGGGTCATACGGAAACAGGTAGTTGGCCAGAGTGGGCCTGCAGGCCACAGTTTTCCAAATCCTACACACATGAATAAAGACAAAATCTTAGAAGATGCAAGCCTTGCTTATGAAAACGTTCTCTACTTCAAAGACGATATATAGACAGAAGCAATAAGCCCAGCGACTGAGAAGCCTTGTATTCAAATGCAGGAGACAATGGTGGGAAGAACCCTTTCTGTCTAGTTTCTGTTCATTGTGGATGTTTCTTAGCACGATTGGGCAATTATGGTGAGTGAAAGAGGGGGTGTTAAGAAGGAAGAGAGGAAAAAGGAGAAGCAAAATACAGTGAGTATTTAGGAAGTTGTAGAAGGCAGAATAAGGACTGAGATGACCACAGTTTTATATGGCAAGGAGAGAGAAAAATGTGGTTCTATTCCTTCAGCTAAAAAGAAAAAAGGCCTTCACCTGACTCCCCAGTAGAACCGCAGATCTCAGAGCTGGCGTGGCTGAGACTAGGCCTCTTGGAATCTTGGCATCCTGTGTCGTGTGGCTTCCGGTGAGTCCTAAGTCTCTGTTTGACATTCCTCCAGGCTCTAGGCTCCCAGCTCCCAAAGCAGAAACAAGACCTTTCCTCTCTGTTGAGTTAACCAGATCATTTTGTTCTGCTATGAAGGTGTTTCCATCTCAAAAATCAGTTCACACAAAGCTGGCAAACGGGCGCCGTGGTCACTACCCTACAGATCCTGCACCCATTCACACACTGTTATGCATATACTTGTTCTGACTGCTCTTCAGTGAGCCCTTCATCACTTTTATATTACAGAATTGTTATTTTTTTAAAAACTTTAAATGACTGTCATTTGTACTGAGCAGCTTAGTATTTTCCATGATGGAGTATAGTAGTTTTCCATTGCTTCTGTCACCTATTACACAGATTAGTGGTTAAAAATAACACAAACATATCATCTTAGAGCTCTGGAGGTAAGAAGTCCAAAATCACGACATCATCGGGGCTGCTCTCTTTCTGGAGAATTCAGGGGAGAATCCTTTCCTTATCTGTTCCAGAGGTCACTTTATTTCTTGACCTGAGGCCCCTAGCTCCATCTTCAAAGTCAAGAGCATATGCAGCATCTTATCACCTCTCTCTCTCTCTGACTTGTGATTCTGTGTCATATCTTTAACCCTTCTGCCTTGACATTCCATCTTTTAAGGACCCTGTGATTGCATTAGGCCAACCAGGCTGAAGCCCTAGAGTCAAAGAACAATAAAGGATTAATAATAAAACCAAAGGGAAAAAAAATCCTTTGACAGAATTGCCCCAGCATTTCTGGTTTAGCACATGAGCAACTGCAGCATGTGGCCTGCATCTTACGAAATCTTAATTGCTTGTGAATAAAACGAGTTGAAACTATCAACCACCTCTCACTGAACTGAGTTTAGTGTTTCCACTTAAGAAATTCATTTCTGAATTTTATTAAATTTTTTAAATCTCACTAAAACTATAGTCCTGCCTGCTGATTCCTAGGGGAGATGGCCCTGATGATGTAATAAATCCTGTTCATCAAGAATGTCTTGGTCTTTTGTGTTTCTGGCACTCTAGTCTTCAAAGGAGAGCATCTGTTCTTTGTCATTTAAACAAAACTCACCTGGATTTCGCAGCAAGAACTTTAAGAAATCTGATTGTCAGGGCTATGAGTCTGCCCTTGAAAGGATCCATTTATTAGCAATATCTCACACTCTTTTTCTTTCATGTTGAGTAGTAGAATATGAGAGAGGAGAATGAGGAAATGGAAATTAAAGATGTGTGCACATGCCACTCCCTGCAGACTTGGTTTATTCCGTGCCTCCAGGAGTCACAGAGCCTGGGACACAGCAGGATGGGTGGTCTGATCCCAGCTGTTTGCAGCCCACGCAGTGATCAGGAGATTCTTTATTGATCACGTGTTTTCCTTCTCTCTACCAATTAATGTTCCTTGTTCTTGATCCACCCCTTTCTTTTCATCATTTTCCATGAAAGTACGCATCTTGAACCCCTTTATAACCTGAAACAGAAAATGTAAAAAGCTGCTATCAGTTCCTCCTTCAGTTTCAGAGTGCACACAAAGCCCTATTGTCAAGCTTAAACAATGTTTATGGTGAAAAGAAATGATTAGAAGCGGGAAAGCACCGCAGGGAATAACAATCCTTCATTTTTTGGAGGGATTTTGATTTAGCAATCTAATGGAAGAAAAAGAAAATTCCCATTATCAGGAACATCACTCATCAAAGTGCCTACTAACAAAATTGTCAGCACCAATAATATTAAAAGAAAACATTTTCTAGGTTCTGCCACCCACGTGTTGTATCCCTTTAAAAGAAAGCACGGTGGCTAACACAGTGCCTGTGAAGCCTGAGCTGGACGTGGACTTGTTTGCCTGAGGCTTTGTATCAAGAGTATGGGCACCTAAGCTCTGAATTTTCTGGTAAAATGAGGTGTGTGTGTGGAGTTCATGGCAATAGTGACCTTCAGACTCATTCTTCTTCAGACTCTTCTTTTTGGCAAGGTCTACAATGGTATTCCTTTTCCCAGGAATGCTGATTCCCAAGCTGGCCAAACTCATGTTGCTATGCCATTACGCCCCTGCCCCCGAGGCAAATAGCAAAGTTTCCTTCGAAGACAGTAAATACATAGTCCACGTGCTGGACAACTGGAGGTGTTTTGGAAAGTTGTTTTCATTTTCAGCAAGCTATGGAGACCCACTTTCCTTGGATGAGTTATAAAACATGAAAGCAGTTATTCTGTAGATGTCTGATGGAGAGCTCTAGAATCTCCACCACATTTCTTGGTGCTAGCATTTCCATTTTTTTGTTATTTACTGGACCTTGAGACTTGTCCATGGTTGCATAACATTTTTTGTTCATTCATCCCATTTTCCAATGACTTACTTTGTGCTAGGTACCACATTAAGGACATTAAGCACATTACATGGAATTCTCACAACAAATTACTTTTATTATCCCTGTTTTATTGAAGATGAAATCAATTTGGGAAAATTAGCCTGGTCAAGGTCATGGGGCAGCAGTGAGTCGGTATTTACCCGCAAGTCTGTGTAACTCTGACATCCAGCATTTAACCACAAAGGAAGCAAATGAGAAGAAATGTGTGCTGTTTATAGTCTTATGCACCCTATGTGGGTTTGCCTCTGAGATGTGCCAAGGCCCCATTGAAACAGTCTTGTGAGATGTCGCTTCAGAAAAACTTAGAATTACAGCTGTGTATTGATAATACTGGTCCCAAACCAGTAACACCTGGGTGTTCGTCAGCAGGTAAATGGATACACAAGTGTTAGTGAAGCTGAGCAGAGGAATTGTAGGAGCAATTGAGAGTGAACACACATCACTGACAAATCTCAAAAACATTGCACCACGTGAAAGCAGCTTTACATAAAACAGTATGTTCTGTCTGATTTGAATAATATCACATGTTAAACAGGCTAAATAATCCATGATGGGGAGACCTCAGAACAGTGGTTGCCTCTAGCTGGGGAGGAAGTGAAAATTGACTGAGAAGGGAAATGGGGGAACTTCTTAGGGTGATGGTCTGGGTCCTTTATCTCGACAGGATGTTGGTTACACAGATGTCTGCATTTGTCAAAACTCATGGAATGACACACTTAAAATGTGTACATTTGTGTGTAAATCTTATTTCAAAAGAAAAACACAACAAATATTGGTCTCTAGTTAATAACATGGGTTGCCGTGTCTAGGGGGATGTGGACTGGTACCTACAACTTACTCAATTGCATCATAAATAAACTGTATTGATGGCTGGTAGATGGACAGATGTGACAGAGCAAGTCAAGTGACCTATTAGAAGTATAGAATCTAGGTGGCGTTAGAATCCACATAACTGTTCACTGTGTGTTGTAAACTTTCATAGCAAAATATCAGGAAAAAGACTTTGCATGTGGGGTCCAGGCTCTTCCCTCTGTGTGGCTGCATTTCTCTAGATGCGGGGGATACCCACCTGCCCTGTCCAGGACCAGCAGTGACCTTGATCCGACGCTGCCACAGTGAATGCTGCAGGTGTTCTGTGCAGTCAGTGATTCACCGTCATCACAGTTGGGGAATAGTGAAAGGAAGCCTTGAGGAGAGCAGTGGAGGCGCGGCCAATCTGCCTGGCAGGCTGATACACACCGCTGTCCTCTCTGGAGGCAAGTTTGGAATAAGAGTACGATACTGAGGGATTAGATGGACTTCAGTTTCATTCTTGGTTTTGACAGCTGCTTGCTGTATGACCTTAAGCAATTTGCTGAAATACCCTTGAGACTCAATTTCTCCATCTGTGAAATGAGCACAATGTAGAGTGGCTGGCACAAGAAGGAGAAAGGTCCTTAGCACAATGCTAGGACCACAGAATGTGCCCAAGCCATTACGAGTACTCTCAGTTCAGCTTCTGCAGTAGCTAAGCCTCCCAAAATGAAGACGAAACCTACATGCGATGTTAGGGGTGTCCAAGGATGGTCTTCTTCAGGTGCCTCTGTAAGGCCTCCTTATGGGGCAGGGCTTAAAGACATTTTCCCCACTCTCACTTGATCTACTCCTGGCCCTTCCCCACTCACATTCCCTCTGGCCCCAGGGCTTGTAAAGCTACTGGAGCCTTTTGTTTGGAGCTTGGTCGATAGTGAAAGGACCCCAACAAACTGACCCTGGATTGGTGCACTACAGTACTGTGGGCAAAGCGAAACAAGAGGGGTCAGCATTTTCTCTGGTTGTGACTCTTGCTTTTACCATTGCAGTGAGTGATTAAAGTCTTCACCAGTACTTTCATTTTGGCTCACGGTTGCTTTAATTGGCTACTCCAACCCCTGACAGCTCAGCCTTCTCTCTCCTGCTCTGCTGAACCCAACAGAGGAATTAAGATGCAGTAGTAAAATAGAAGTAAAACTGAAGTCTGCTATTCTACAAAAGATACTCTGGAGACAATGAAAAGATACGCCACAGAGAAATATATCGTCAGGCAATGTCATCACTGTGTGAACACCATAGATTACTTACACAAGCAGGATGGCACAGCCTACTACAGACCTAGGCTATGTGGTATGGCCGATTGCTCCTAAGCTACAAACCTGGACAGCATGTTACTCTACTGAACAGTGAAAGCAATTGTCACACAACAGTAAGTATTTATATATCTTAACATATCTGAACATAGAAAAAGTATAGTAAAAATACACTATTATAATCTTCTGGGATCATCTTCATATAAATGGTATGTCATTGAAATGTCACTGAAATTATGCAGTTTGTGATTTTATCTGATGAAGGGCTAATATGCAAAATATACAAAGAACCCCTAAAACTCAACAATAAAAACACAAACAATCCAATTAAAAAATTGACCAAAAATGTAAATGAAAACTTCCTCAAAAAAAGAGGCACAGATGGCAAAGAAGTATTGAAGAAATACTCAACAGCACATGTCATTAGGGAACTGCAAATTAAAACAGCAATGAGGTATTACTCCATACCTGTTAGAATGGCTACAATCCGGAGCACTGACAGTTCCAAATGTTGGCAAGGAAGCAGAGCAGCAGGAACTCATTCATTGCTGGTAGGAATACAAAATGATACAGACACTTTGGAAGACAGGCTGGCAGTTTCCTACAAATCTAAACATACTCTTACCATCCAGAAATTGCACTCCTAGGTATTTACCAAAATGAGTGGAAAAATTATATCCATACAAACATCTGCACATGAATATTTATAGCAGCTTTACTCATAATTGCCAAAATTTGGAAGCAACCAAGATGTCCTTTGGTAGGTGAATGGATAAATAAACTGCTCTATTCAGACAATGGAGTAACATTTACCACGAAAAAGGAATGAGCTATTAAGCCATGAAAATGCTTAGACAAAAACTTAAATGCATATTACTAAGTGAAAGAAGCCAATCTGAAAAGGCTTCATACTCTATGATTTCAACTGTATGACCTTCCAGAAAAGGTAAATCTATGGAGACAGTAAAAAGTCGTGGCTGACGGGAGTGGAGAGAAAAGAAGAGGAAGAGCACAGAGGACTTTTAGGGCAGAGAGGCAATTCTGTATGACACCGTGACAGTGGAACACATCATATATTCATCAAAATCCATGGAATGTACAACACTAAGAATAAACTCTAATGTAAACTGTAGGCTTTAGCTAACAATAATATGTCAATATTGGCTCATCAAGTTTAACAAATGTACCACACCAACGTGAGGGAAACCAAATTATATTTCCCAAAATATTGAGGGTTGTTAAGTTGAAAACACCGTGAGTGCAGGGAAGCACTTGACCTTGGCCACTGTTTGGCTGATGGCAGCACGTTAAGTCCTTCGTTACTGAAGATAGCACTTGCTTCTCAGCCCAGAGAGGGCATCAGCAGGCACAAGAAACATCTGGAAGCAGGTTTTACTATCTTCCCAGAATTTCCTGCCTTTTAAAAGACAAGAACTGGTCTCTCCTTTGTTTTGTTACTACATAGGATTTATGACTCTTTGCTGAAATATTATTTAACCAAGGATCCCTAAGCCACTGCCTCGAGAAATACTTTTGGACTAAAGCTTCTCCTGCGTGATGGGTACAGCATGCATTAAGAAACTTCGGCTTGTTTTTCTTATGTTAATTTGACTTTTGTTTTCAGGAGAGTGTCTCGCCTAATAATGTAAAAAGGAAAAGAAAGGAAATTATGGGGGGCAGGATCCAAGATGGCCGAATAGGAACAGCTCCAGAGTGCAGTTCCCAGCAAAAACAATGCAGAGGGTGAGTGCCCACCTCACTTCCAAACAAATTTTCACTGCCCACTGACCAGGAGATTCCCAGGCTGAAAAGCACCACAAGTTTTCAGCATGGCAGTTTCAGCTGGTGCTGGGTTGGTGCATAGAAACTCACAAATATCTGGGCAGCCATTTCAACTGGAACCTGGAACACCTGGGAGACAGAGCTGCCCATTCAACTGAAAGGGAGGGGGCAAAGACAGAGAGATAGGTGTTCTGGCTCAGCAAGTATCACCCCCACAAAACAAGCAATCTGAAATGCTCTGGATTGAGAGTTTCACAGCAAGTGCAGCTGGACCCAGAATGATCCAGCTCAGTGTGGGGAAGGGCAACCACCACTACCGAGGCAGTCCGCCACTACATAGGCAGTTCACAAAACAGCTGGGCAGAGCCTGCAGCAGCTCAGCAACACCTCTGCTGGCAGACTGTGACTAGACTACTCTGTGCAGGGCAGGGCATCTATGAAAAAGGCAGCAGCATGACAGGAACTTATAAATGAAGCCAACCTTCCTAGGACAGAACACCTGGGAAAAGAGGTGGTTATGAGTTCTGCTGCAGCAGACTTAAAAGTACCTGCCCAGCAGCTCTGCATGGAACAACAGAGCTCCCAGAACAGCACTTGGCTCCTATAAGGGACAGACTGTCTCCTCAAGCAGCTCCCCGACCCCCGTATACCCAAAGAGACACCTCATAAAGGAGAGCTCAGGTCAACATCTGGCAGGAATGCTTCTGGGATGAAGATAACAGAAGAAACTGGCAGTGACCCTCACTGTTCTGCAGCCCCCGCAGGTGATCCCCCGGCAAGCAGGATCTGGAGTGGACCTCCAGTAGTCCTGCAGCAGAGGGGCCTGTTAGAAGGAAAACTAAGAAACAAAAAGAAATAACTTCATCATCAATAAAAAGGACATCCACTCAGAGACCCCATCCGAAAGTCACCAACTATAAAGACCACAGGTAGGTAAAGCCACTAAGATGGAAAGAAACCAGCACAAAAAGGATGAAAACACCTAAAACCAGAATGCCTCTCCTCCTCCAAAGGATCACAACTCCTCATCAGCTAAGATGGATCAAAGATGGATGGAGAATGAATCTGATGAACTGACAGAAGCAGGCTTCAGAAGGTGGATAATAACAAACTTTTCTGAGCTAAAAGAACATGTGCTAACCCAATGCAAAGAAATTAAGAACCTAAAAAAAGGTTAGATGAGATGCTAACTAGAATAAGTAGCTTAGAGAAGAATATAAATGACTTGATGGTGCTGAAAAACACAGCATGAGAACTTCGCAAAGCATACACAAGTTTCAATAGCTGAATTGATCAAGCAGAAGAAAGGATATTCGAGATTGAAGATCAACTCAATGAAATAAAATGAGAAGGCAAGAATAGAGAGCAAAGAGTGAAAATAAATAAAGCCTCCAATACATATGGAATTAAGTGAAAAGGCCCAATCTATGTTTGATAGGTGTACCTGAATGTGACAGAGAAAATGAATCCAAAATGGAAAACACTCTTCAGGATATTATCCAGGAGAACTTCTCCAACCTAGCAAGCCAGGCTACCATTCAAGTCCAGGAAATACAGAGAACACCACAAAGATATTCCTCAGGAAGGGCAACCCCAAGGCACATAATCGTCAGATTCACCAGGGTTGAAATGAAAGAGAAAATGCTAAGGGCAGCCAGAGAGAAGGGTCGGGTTACCCACAAAGGGAAGCCCATCAGACTCACAGTGGATCTCTCGGCAGAAACCCTACAAGCCAGAAGAGAGTGGGGGTCAATATTCAACATCGTTAAAGAAAAGAACTTTCAACCTAGAATTTCATATCCAGTCAAACTAAGTTTCATAAGAGAAGGAGAAAGAAAATCCATTATGGACAAGCAATTGCTGAGAGATTTTGTCACCACCAGGCCTGCCTTACAAGAGCTCCTGAAAGATGCACTAAACAAGGAAAGGAACAACCAGTACCAGCCACTCCAAAAATGTACCAAATGGTAAAGACAGAATGAAAAAAAAAAAAAATGCATCAACTAACGGGCAAAACATCCAGCTACCATCAAAATGGCAGGATCAAATTCACACATGACAATATTAATCTTAAATGTAAATGAGCTAAATTCCCCAATCAAAAGATACAGACTGGCAAATTGAATAAAAAGTCAAGATCCATGGGTGTGCTGTATTCAGGAAATCCATATCACTTGCAAAAATACACATAGGTTCAAAATAAAGGGATGGAGAAAGATTTATCAAGCAAATGGAGAGAAAAAAAAAAGCAGGAGTTGCAATCCTAGTCTCTGATAAAATTAACTTTAAACCAACAAAGATCAAAAGAGACAAAGAAGGGCATCACATAATGGTAAAAGGATCAAAGCACAAAAAGAGTTAATGATACTAAATATATATGCATCCAATACAGGAGCACCCACGTACATAAAGCAAGTTCTTAATGACCTACAAAGAGACTTAGATCCCACACAATAATAGTGGGAGACTTTAACACCCCACTGTCAATATTAGATCAACAAGACAGAAAAATTAACAAGGATATCCAGGACTTGAACTCATATCTGGACCAAGAGGACCTAACAGACATCTACAGAACTCTCCACCCCAAATCCACAGAATATACATTCTTCTCAGCACCACATCACACCTACTCTAAAATTGACCACATAATTGGAAGTAAATCACTCCTCAGCAAATGCAAAAGAACAGAAATCATAACAAA
>CAUYQU010099810.1:0-18741 GCA_963574635.1 Cheracebus regulus
AGGAAAGAAGAAAGGAAGGAAGGGAGAGAGAGGGAAAGAGGAAAAGAGGGAAGGAGGGAGGGAGGAGAGAAGGAAGGAAAGAGGAAAAAGAGGAGGGAGGAAAGAAGGAAGGAAGGAAGGAAGGGATGGATGGAGAGATGAAGGGAAGGAGGGAGGAAGGAAAGAAGGAGGGAGAAAGGAAGGGAGGGAGGGAGGAAAGAAGGGAGGGAGGGAGAGAGGGAAAAGGGAAGGAAGGGAAGGAGGGAGGGCGAAAGGGAAGAAAGGAAGGAAGGAGGGAGGAAGGAAAGAAGGAGGGAGAAAAGGAGAAAGGGAGGAAGGAAGGGAGGGAGGGAGGAAGGAGGGAGGAAAGAAGGAGGGAGGGAGGAAAAAAGAAAGGAAGGAAGGAGAAAAGAAAGAAAGGAAGGAAGAAAGGAAGGAGGGAAGGAAGAAAGGAAGGGAAAAAGGAAGGAAGGGAGGGAGGAAGGAAGGAAGGAAGGAGGGAAGGAAGAAAGGAAGGAGGGAAGGAAGAAAGGAAGGAGGGAAGGAAGAAAGGAAGGGAAAAAGGAAGGAAGGGAGGGAGAAAGGAGGGAAGGAAGGAAGGAGGAAGGAGGGAGGAAGGAAAGAAGGAGGGAAAAGGGAGGAAAGAGGGAAAGAGGGAGGAGGGGAAGAAGGAGGGAGAGAGGGAGGAAGGAAAGAAGGAAGGAGGAAAAAGAGAAGGAGGGAGGAAAGAAGAAAGGAAGGAAGGGAGAGAGAGGGAAAGAGGAAAAGAGGGAAGGAGGGAGGGAGGAGAGAAGGAAGGAAAGAGGAAAAAGAGGAGGGAGGAAAGAAGGAAGGAAGGAATGAAGGAAGGAAGGGATGGACGGAGAGACGGAGGGAAGGAGGGAGAAGGAATGAGGGAGGAAGGAGGGAAGGAGGGAGAAGGAATGAGGGAGGAAGGAGGGAAGGAGGGAGGAAGGTGGAGAGGAAGCAGGGAGGGAGGGGGGAAGAAAGAATGGATGAAGCGGAGGGAGGCAAGGCTGGAAAGGAAGGAAAGAAGGAAGGAGGAAGGGAGGGAGGAGCAAAGGAAGGCGAGCAGGGGAAGAAGGGCGCCTTATCCACACTTGTAGGCAGACCTGTGCAGGCTCTTCCCTTCTCCTTTCAGCTGACCTCACTTCCTCTGTTTGCCCGTTTGTTCTTGCAAGTGTAGTGGTCCCTCCTGGTCGTGCCCTCTGTGCCATTTCTCCAGGAGTGCCTCTTTGATCCCACGTATGAATGTGGGTCCCCAAGGTTCATTCGCTGCTTTACCTCCTTGCTTTCCATCTATAGGATCTCTGTTGATGCCTTTACAAAAACGTGGAACTTTTTCAGCCTTTGTGGATTTCTTTTGTTGTTCAGCGAAGGAGGAACTTACAGTCTCAGGGCAATTTCAACTTTAATAAATCGCATAAAGTTGGAGCGAGGTGTGGCAAGAGGCCCACAGGCACATTTCTTCTGCTGCCAAAACCCCCAGTTTCAGCTCCTTTCATTGACTCAGACCTTCATGATGTTCCCTTCAATTTTCAATCGAACAGAAGAGCTGCTTCTTGTTCTGTGTTTGCCCCAAATCCCCCACCATATTAGGGCTGATTTCTTTTTCAGTTACATCCTTTATTAGCTTTCTCTTTCTGAAAATAAAATTTTAGTTTGAACTATATGAAACTGTCCTTTGCATAACTCAAAACTGGTCAAATACCAGCATTTCAAATGGATCAACCTAATGACAAAACATAAAAATAAAAATAACACATGTAATATCATCGCTACATAAAATAGAGGAATTTTAAAGAATTCAAAATGCATAAAGGTAAAAATATAAATCACTCATTTCATGGCTGGGCATGGTGACTCATGCCTGTAATCTCAGCACTTTAAGAGGCCAAGGTGGTCAGAGAACCTGAGGTCAGGAGTTCAAGACCCGCCTGGCCAACATGGGGAAACCCCATCTCTACTAAAAATGCAAAAATTAACTGGGCTGGTGGCAGGTGCCTGTAATCCCGGTCACTCAGGAGCCCGAGGTAGGAGAATCTCTTGAATCTGAGAGTTGGGGTTTGCAGTGAGCCGATATTTTGACACTGCACTCTAGCCTCGGCAACAGAGTGAGACTCTGTCAAAAAAAAAAAAAAAAAAAATCACTCATTTCTTTCAGAGAGGATCAAAGTGAACAATTTGGTGTTTCGTCTTCCAATTATTTTCTATTTTTATCTTTAATACGTATTATTAGAGCATTAGTAATGCATGTCTTTCAAACATATTTAAGAGTGTAATTACAACTACTACCACTAACATGAGTAAGCACATATGTCAATAACTACGCACAGACACTGTTCTATGCACGCCACAAATATGAACTCATTTAACCATCATAGCAAGCCTAGGAGGCGAGCAGTACTGTCAATCTCATCTGACGCAGGAATATTATATGTACAGTTTGTACTCACTTTTCTAACGTCATTTCTGGTTCTCACGCACTGTTCTAAATTCCTTGAGATCATATTCTTCAATATTAGCAGAGTTCCTCATAAGTTTGTGCTATGAGGTCAGCAAACTTTTCCTCTGAAGGGTCAGATGGTAAATATTTTCAGCTATGTGGGTTGGACAGTCTCTGCTGCAAGCACAGAACTCTGCTGTTGTATTGAGAGCCACAGCCAGTACACAAAGAAATGGGCGTGACCGTGTCCCAGTGAAAGCCTATGAACACAACAGGTTGCCAGATCCCAGGCTGCAGTGTGTTAAACTCTGCCCTATTATCAGTTGACTGTTTTCTATTGTCGGACATTTAGTCTTCTTATAATTTTTAACATGAAAATGAGAATTTCAGTCTAGTTCAATCTATTTGCCTTTTCTTGGCTTTGTTTTCATTCCTTTACAACTCAAGAGAGCTCTGTCCATTTGTATCGAAGTCCTTATCTGTAGGATCTCTGCCAAAGCCTTTAAAAACACAGAACTTTTTCAGCCATTGTGGAGTTCTTTTGTTGTTCAGCAAAAGAGGGACTTCCATTCTCACGTCAATTTCAATTTTTAATAAATCCCATAAAGTTGGAGCAAGGTGCGGTAATAAGCCCATATGTCGTAATAAGCCCACATTTCTTCTGCCACCAAAATCCTTAGAAATTATAGGAGGAAAGTGTTAATAATGAAAAAGGAAAAACCACATAAAACTCTGAATACAAAAAATACTTGCCAGGGTCTGAATACTTGTGTCCCTTCGCAATCCTTATGCTGGAACTCTAATCCCCAAGGTAACAGTGTTATGGTATCAGTGCTCTTATCAGAACCCCAGAAAGCTGCCTTGCCCCTTCCACCATGTGAGGACACAAAAGAAAGCTTTACTTACGCACCAGAAAGTGGGCCCTCACTAGACACCAAATCTGCCAGTCGCTTATCTTGGACTAACCCAAATGGAATGCTATAACACCAGTGTAAACACACACATACAAACCCTCATACACAGTACAGTAGGTCTCCTATGGTGCATTAGCTCTCTCTTGCTGCATAGTGCCCTAAAACCGGGGGTCCCCGGCCCTCGGGTAATGGACCGGTACCAGTCCCTGGCCTGCTTGGAACGGTCCACACAGCAGGAGGTGAGTGGCAGGCAAGTGAGAGAAGCCTCATCTGTATTTACAGTCGCTCCCCATTGCTGAGCTCTGCCTGCTGTCAGGTCAGCGGCTGCATTAGATTTTTATAGGAGCATGAACCCTGTTGTGAACTGTGCATGGGAGGGATCTCGGCTGCATGCTCCTTATGAGAATCTAATGCATGATGATCTATCACTGTGGGACTGTCTAGAACAAGCTCAGGACTCCCACTGATTCTACATTACGGTGAGTTGTGTAATTATTTCATTATATATTATGTTGTAATAATAATATCAGGTTGGTGCAAAAGTAATTGTGAGTTTTGCCATTGAAAGCAATGAAATAAAGTGCACAATATATGTAAAGTGCTTGAATCATCCCCAAATCATCCCCCACCAACTCCTGGTTTGTGAAAAAAATTGTCTTTCATGAAACTGGTCCCTGGTGCCAAAAAACCTGGGGACCGCTGCCTGAAACAACCTCCATGTATTGTCTCAGTTCAGAAGGTCGGGTGTCTTGATGGTGTCGCAGGACTCTGCTTGGACTCACAAGGCTACACCGAGGGTGTTGGCTGACTGCTTTCTCATCTGCAGCTTGGCGACCTCTTCCAAGCAATTCCTGTTATTGGCAGAATTCGGTTCCTTGGGACTGTAAGTTCTTCTTGGCGATCACCTGGGGGTCCCCTCAATGCCTTGTGGCTGCCCTCTGGTGCTTGCTGTGGCTCCCTCCACTGGGATCCCTCACATGCACAGTTCTCAATCCGGTTCATGCTCCTATGAGAATCTGATGCAACCGGCCATGACAGGGGGCGGAGCTCAGGTGGTAATGCCAGCAATGGGGGCGGCTGCCAACACAGATGAAGCTCCACTCACTTGCTTGCCATGCCTTCCTCCTTCTGTCTCCTTCCACCACAGGCGTTGGGGCCCCTTGGCTTATATGGATTAAATGTAGGCTTAGCAGTTATGGCAAACACCCAAAATAAGTGGCTCAAAGAAAAGAGAAACTTCCACTCACCTAACTGTCTAGATTCTGGCATGGCAGCTTCATGGCGCTAAGAACCCAGGCTCCTGCTGCCTTCTAAATCTGCCGCCCTAACTTGCTACCTGACCCACCTCTCAATCTCCCTTCAAGGCGGCAAACTGAGGAAAGAAGGGGAAGATTCCGCCATTTAAAGGCGTGTGCCCGAAGTGGCACACAAACATCATTTGTCTTCACAACTGAAAATCTGAAACCTTTCACAGCCTGGGCTTTGAAACCTTTCACAGCCTGTGGCTACCTCTAGCCACAGAGAAGCCGGGAAAGTGTCTCCTAAGAATTTTCACTCAGCTACAAGTCAAGGGTTCTCTTATCTTAGAAAAAGCAGAGAACCAAGGTTGTGGACAATTAGCAGTCTCTGCCACAGTGGTCAAAGATATATCTCTTAAAAAAAAAAATCACCATGCCAGATCGTTTTAAGAACAAATTCCCCCAAATCATTTAAAAATTGTTTTAGATCTATTGACTTTTATAGAGCATAGGAAGGGCAGAAAGCATCCCAGTCCACCTTGCAGGTTGGCATCACCGTGATATTAAAAACAAGAATAATGCACAGATAAAGAGAACTACAGGTCAGTACCACTTATAAACATAGAAGCAAATCCTAAATAAAATATGATCCATGGCCTGTGATGGAAATCACACAACTTGATCAAGTAGAGTCTAATCCCAGTAATGCAAATATGGTTCAACATTAGGAAATTCACTTTATTAACAGATTACAAGAGAAAATCATATGGTCACCTCAAAATATGGTGAAAAATAATCTGGTAAAATAAAATACCTAATCCCCAAATTTAACTTTTAAAAAAACAAAACTGTTTATTAATTGGAAATAGGAGGAAATTTCCTTATGTTGATAAAGAACACTGTGGCATTGATCACTCTAGTCACCCATCATCCATTCTCCCTTCCTCCCTTTTGTAATGGTCCCTAACCCCTAGCTTTAGGTGGGTATGTGGTCACTAAGTTAGAGACTACATTTCCCAGCCTCCTTTGCTGTTGAGGGAGGTCAGGTTATTAATTTCAACCAGTAGGATGTGAATAGAAGGGATACCTACAATTGCCTTGTTACTGCTTTAAGAGGAAGCTGTTTTCCCTTGACATCCCTTTCCCATCTCCAGCTAGCTAGAAAACAGCAACAACTGAGCATGTTTGGAAGCTCTCTGGAGAGACTAGCAGAACCAGCCCTGGGCTGCTTACCCTGGACTATCGCTATTAACTCTTATGTAAGAGATAAATTAGCTTCTATCTTATTTAAGCCACAGTATTTTGGAGACTTTTTCTTGTACCACTTAGCCTATGCCCTAAATCACCACAAACATAATTTCCAATGATAAATCATTAGAAGCATCCCTATTAAAGCCAGGAACATGAAAAGGATACCTGCTATCATCTTTATTATACAACATTTTGCTGGAGGTACTAGACAAAACAATTAGGTGAGAAGAGGGATAAAATAATAAGTATAAGAAAGCAAGAAATTTAAATTCCCATTTTGTGCAGGCAATATGATCATTTGCTTTTCAACTGAAGAAGTACTAGAAAGAATAAGAGATTTCAATAAGCTTCTGGAATATATATATACATATATAATAGATTTTCTTCTGTATTGCTTTTTTTTAAAAATTTTAAGTTCTGGAATACATGCGCAGGATGTGCAGGTTTGTTACATAGGTAAACATGTGCCATGGTGGTTTGCTGCATCTATAAACTCATCACCTAGGTATTAAGCCTCGCATGCATTAGCTATTCATTCTGATAATAGGTTTTCTAAACAAATCACCAATTAGAAAATATAATAGGAAAAAAATCCTGTTCACAAAAAGCAAAAAACAACAACAACAACAACAACAACAAACATGCTGACAAATATGTAGAAATAAACTTTATGAAAAATGTGCACGTTCTATTTAAAAAAAAAAACTGTAAGCTTTTCTCAATGATATAAGAAGACCTAAAAAATCAAGAGCATACTATTTTTAGATGGTGTACTCTGCTATAAAGATGTTGGTATTCCTCAAATTCACTTTTAAATGTTATGTATTCCCAATAAAAAGTTTGTAGAACTTGATAAAGGGATTTTCAAGTCCATCTGTTTGAGTCCAAGAAGAATAAAAACATCAAACATCTTACATGTTCTAGTAGCTAAAGTACTAGAAATAGACACAGAAACAGACAAATGATAAGAGAAAATACAGAAAAGAACCATTGTATAAATGACAATTTTGTTGGTGGCAAAGATGGCGTCTTACATTAGCAGGGAGCACAGACTATTTGAGAAATAACCTTGAGATAATTGGCCCTCCATTTAGAAATAATTTTAGAACTTTACCTCACACCATATACAATAATGGATTCTAGTTAAATCAAACAGCTAAGAGTAAAATTCTAAACTATAAAAGTGAATGAATAAAAGAGAGGGGAACATTCTCTAGAATGCCAAGCAAGGCACGAAAGAAGCCCTAAAGCTGCAGATCTCAAATCTTTCCCTCTGTTCCAGCCACACTCCTGGCAGTTCCTGGACATTGCAGGCATGCTCATCTCTTGCTGTTCCCTTGGCCTGGCTGTTTCAATGTTATCTGGTTAAGAAGAGCTTTCCTGACCCTTTTTGAAAAATAGGCTCGGCTGGGCACCACAGCTCCAGCTCATGCCTGTAATCCCAGTGCTTTGGGAGGCGGAGGCAGGAGGATGGCTTGAGGCCAGGAGTTCAAGGCCAGCCTGGGCAACACAGTGAGAACCGAACTCTACAAAAATAAAATAAAATAAAATAAGCCAGGCTTGGTGGTGCACACCTGTAGTCTCAGCTACTCAGGAAACTGAGGTGGGAAGATCACTTGACCCCAGGAGTTCAAGGACGCAGTGAGCTATGATTGTGCTGCTACACTCTAGCCTGAGCAGAAGAGCAAAACCCTGTCTCCAAAGAACAAAAAATAAACAAACAAAAAATAGGCTCTAAAAGTAAAGTAAGCCTCTACTGCAATTCTGTGCTGAGGCATAGCTCTACAGGAACGCGGTAGAATGCAGGGGCTTTCTTATTGGAAACATCTAACAGATTAGTTTGTCTAACAACCCATTTAGGTCCTGAAGTCTCTCTACAATCTGTGCTTAAATATTTCCAGTGTCAGGGAAAGCATTATCCTCTAGGAGGATCTGTTCTGTCAGTCTATCCACCAACCCATCATCCATCCACCCAGCCACCCATCCATCCATCTATCTACCCATCTTCCAACTACCCACCCATTCTTCCTTCCATCCATCCATTCATTTGCTACCTCCCCAACCTTCCATCCATCGGTCCATTTATCCATCCATCTACCCACTCATTCATTCACAGCACCATTACGCAAACATTTACAGACCGTATATTATGCACCAGGCATGGTGGTAGGCACTGGGGTTTTTGAATTGAACACATCATGGTCAGGCTGTCAAGGACTTCAGAGTCTTGTGCATGTAAACAAATAACAGTAACACATTGTGACAAGAGCTATAATAGAGTTCCTTTTCAATTGCTATGGAAGAATGGAAGTAATAACTTCTGGTGGTGTCAGAGAAGGTTCCCAGCAGGGATAGCCTGTTAGCCAGGAGCTGAAGAATGTCTAAGAGATCTCCTCCAAGCAGAGAAGGGAAGAAGGGCATGATAGATGGAGGAAACAGAAAACAGAATGCAAACATGTACTTACACGACAGTTTCATAAAATTGAAAATAGGGGGCCAGGACTTGGGATGCATGGGAAGGGGGAGAGTGAGGTGGAAGAGAGGCATCAGGCAACGTGCCTGGAACAGTGACGAGAGATGGATTCTGAAAGTCTTTGCAAATGTTGCTTAGGTTAAAGTTTTGGTGAGTAGAACATTCTCTAGAAATCTCCGTAAAAAAATATATGCAAAGAATCCCCATGATGTTCTTACATTAATCTGTGCTGCTGGCTTGGGTTTAGATGCAGCTTTGCAGAATATATTTTTTAAAGTTTCATTATGCCACTGTACATCAAAATAGACCAATATAAATTATAATATGGTCATGCCAATAGGACTTGCAAACACAATATTTTAAGTTTATATTGCATTCCAAGACCCATAAAAATTATTCCGAATGGCTGTTTGCTTTTTGAAGACAAATGAAAAGGTATTTGCAATTTGATTATTAACAAATCAAATCACTGATATGATATTGGATTCGGTACATCTCAAACTGACTGAGAGTGAAAAATCCTCAGTGGTCAATTATGTAGCATGGCTGGTTTATAGTTTCCTGTGTGTCATTAAGAAAAAGCACCACAGCCAACTCAGATTTCATTTTGATTTATTTTAACCATTTCTCTACTCTGAGAATTTCTCTCCTAGTCTCTACCAGGCATAGCAGCTTTGCCCTGACATTGGTGTGGGTATGACCTGTTGGATAGTTGACTAAGTGAACAGTTAAGGGGTGGATGCCTAGGTGAATGAATGAATAAGTCGAAGGAAGCATTATCACATGGGTGAGGGAATTCATACCATGTATACTGCACTCCAGATTGGAATAATTGGACTCTCAAGAACCGAGTTGCTTCACAGTGGAAAGAGTGCTGGTTTTCTGCCCCCCAGCATATAGTCACCCTTATTTTTGATATCACTTTGTGGTTTTGCCCTGTGTCCTTGACTAATATAAAAGTCCTCCCTTTTTAGGTATGTTCAGAGCCTTTAGAGAATAATCAATAAAGAAAAATAATATGCCTTCCAGTAAAATTGGTCATTCTGGATTGAGCTGCCTGTTCAGTGTCTCTGATCCCTCTGCAGGTTAAGGGGAAACTTCTTCCTTCCAGCAAAGATATCTCTGTCTTGCCTTGGTAGGGTGTGCTTTTGTCTTTGAGAAAGTCTCTTCCCACTCCCTTCAATATAAGACCTTCGTTCCCAGGAATCCTCAGATGACCTAAACTTTACCAACGTACAGAAATGCATGACTCCGGGAAACACAAAATAAATGTCTCCTGTTGAGAGGTCACTCTGTTTTGCCTTCTGATCAGAAACATTGGGTTTTAGCTCTCTTCCTCTCTATGAAAGGATTTGGGTTTGGGGGAGTCACACCTTGTCCTGCCCAGTTCTGAGCCATCTCCAGATGGCTACTGGTGCGAACAGTCCCTCCTTCCAGGTAGACACTGCTTCTGTGGCAGCTTTCACAGGCTTCTTGCTATGCTGTTTTCAAAGCTGAGCCTAACAATGAGTTGGGCAGGACAAGAATTATATTCTTATTTTTTTTCTAGAATGAGAGGAAACCAAGATTTAGGAAAGTTATGTGTCTTATTCAAGGTCACAGAAATGGCCATCTACTTGTGCCTATCCAGGGTCCTCAGTAATAAATATTTCCCTTAGACAAATTTTTTTTTTTCTTGAGATAGAGTCTTGCTCTGTCACTGGGCTGGAGTGCAGTGGTGCAATCTTGGCTCACTGCAACCTCCACTTTGTGGGTTCAAACGATTCTCCTGCCTCAGCCTCTTGAGTAGTTGGGAGTACAGGCGTATGCCATCATGCCCAGGTAATTTTTGTCTTTTTAGTAGAGACTGGGTTTCACCATGTTGGCCAGGATGGTCCCCATCTCTTGACCTCATGATCTGCCTGCCTCAGCTTTTCAAAGTGCTAGCATTATAGGCATGAGCCACTGTGCCCAGCCTAGAGATCTTTTAATTGGTGTTTTCCCCCATACTCAGGACTTGATTTGGGCAGAGCTGATGTTCATTCCATCTTGGAGGGGTGCAGAATATTCCTTCCATACCCCTCCCCTCTGGCCCCATCAGGAACGTTTCAAAAAAAGCCTGTTACCAGCCAGTGAGGTGTATTTACAGGACTTTTGTTGAACACAGTGAGTAACAGTAGGTCTGTTCCCTGGCATTGCTGGAAGCAGGGGTGAAACTAGTCTGGGAGTTCTAGGGGACAGCCAGTGGAGAGAGGTGGTTTAGAAAAAAAAACCAGCACAAGAGAGCAAGACATGACACAAGGAAAACACAAGACCCAGGGATACTCTTTAAGCGCCTGGATCCAGCAATGCCTGAAATTGGATCTCCCTGAACTTTTACATTATGTATGTATTCTGATTCTGCAAGCAATCCGTCTCAAAATACAGTGGTGTAAAACAGTCATTTATTATTATCTACATGGTCCTGCAGGTTGATGAGCTCAGCTAGTGGTCTTGCTCAGTATCACTGACTCTGTTGTGTTCAGATGCCAATCAAGCCAGTTGAGCTGGGGGCTGGCCAGGCATCTCTCTCCATGCAGCCTCCCACACGGCCCCTATGGACTTCCTCATAGACGAGGCCTGGGAGAGCAGGACTTCTACTTAGTATCTGGCTTTCCCTAGAGTGAGTGTTCTAAGGAACAAAGCGAGGTCTGAGGTCTGTAACTTCTGCCTTGGATGCCAGTTGCATTATTTCCATGGGTTACCAGCCATTTCCATGGGTTACTAGCAAGTCTCAGGGCAAACCCGGAACCAAAGAGGAAACTACCAAGGGCATGAATCCGGACGGCATGAGTCATTGAGAAGCTGCCTTCGGAGACCCACTACCATGACACGCCAGTCGATACATTCCCTTCGATGCCCGGAAGTTGGGTTGCTGCCACTCGCAGCCACAGCAAGTCTGCCACTCACAACCACAGCCACAACCTAGGTTAGGGTGCAGCCCTGTTCTCCTGTCTCCCCTCTCAAGCCCAAGTCAGATGTTGCTTCTTCCTGCACCTCCCCCATCCTCCTCCCGCTACCAGAATTAACCTCTTCCTTCTTGAAATCCACAGCTCTGCAGGAAATCAGTAGAAAGAACTGAAGTCATCAATGAGGCTCAACACCCCAGGAGGAAACTAAAGCTTAGGAAACTGAGATCCAGAGAGGCAACACCAAAGTCACTCAACACGTTTCTGGATTCAGGGAAGAGCCCTTATCACATTCTTTCTCATAGAATGGATATTATGTACATAGCCGATTCTCTCCACTGGACTGTAACCTCCTGATAAGCAGGGATTGTGCTACCACTTCCCTGTATCCCTCACTGCACCTGGACGGGGTTTGAACAGGGGAGGAATGCAGAACTGCAGAACTTGTTTACCAAAGCAACTTTTACCTCGGGAGCTTCCCAAGTCTGCTCTGCCCTAAGCCATCGTCCAGTTTCTGGGGAGCCCTTTCTGGCCCCACTAGAAAGTAAAGGCAGGAAGGACAAGAGACAGCAGAAAAGCAACAGACAGGCTTGGCATCAGGCAGACCTGCGTTCTGTTTAGCTTATTCAAGTATTTTTTTTTGAGATGGAGCCTCACTTTGTTGGCTAGGCTAGAGTGCAGTGGTGCGATCTTGGCTCACTACTGCAATCTCCACCTCCTGAGTTCAAGCGATTCTCCTGTCTCAGCCTACCGAGTAGTGGGGATCTTAGGCATGCGCCACCATGCCCAGCTCATTTTTGTATTTTTAGTAGAGATGAAGGTTTCATCATGTTGGCCAGGCTGGTCTAGAACTCCTGACCTCAGGTGATCTGCCTGCCTCAGCCTCCCAAAGTGCTAGGATGATAGGTGTGAGCCACCGTGCCCGGCCAGGCCTGCATTGTAACACAGGCTCAGCAAATTGCCAGGTGAACCTCTATTTTCTCATCTGTAAAATGGGAGGGGATAATTATGCCTTCCTCCCAGTCATGTGGCTGTGCAATGCAATAATGTATGCAAAAGGGCATTGAGAACTCTAATAAGCTTCATGCACACAAGGGGTTGGCATCATTTGCAAATTCAGATGCACAGATGCCTGTGTGCTGACCGGGCCGGGGAGGGGATGGAGGGGCACCACAGCCCAGATCCTCCGAAGAGCTGCCCCCTCTGCCTTCCCTCCTTACTCACCCCCACAGCTTTTTCCAGACCCAGGAAAGAGCAATGTCACCAAGAGCTGCCCGTCACAGCCGAAGGCCAAGGAGAGCCTGAGCCCCCTCAGATTTCTGCTCTCCCCGCAGATTTCCACCCATTACTAGCCCCAAGTGGGGAAAGAGACATGACTAATTGTGCCCACAGTTGCCTCGTGGTATGGACAATTAGCCACCTGCATCTAATTCTGAGGGACCCAGAGGCTAATTGCATCTGCCAGACCCCTTGGGCTGCGCGCGCATGTGTGTGTGTGTGTGTGTGTGTGTGTGACTTCTAGAGCTACCAGTGAGCACCAAAGCAGAGGCTGCTAAGATGAGTGAGTATTATTGCATTTAACACCCACTAAGAGCCTGCTGGCCCCTGAACACAAAGAAACCAAGGCACGACCTTGTCCTTCCCTTTGGAGGAGGGACAGAGGAGGCTCTCACAGGTGAATGAGCAGAGTGCATCCCCTAGCTGGTGAGCCTGCTCTCATCCTCGGGTGGAGGGGCTGACTTAAGGGTGGCCACTGTCATCAGAACCACCTGCTCTGGGTTCCAGGAAAATGCCATCCCGGACCCTCCTCTACGCCCCCTCCTCCCTTCAGAGCACTGAGTGTGCTCCACTTTGATGCACATATGCTGGGCTGTGTGCCTTCCCCTCTCTCTGGCTCAGGGCTGGGCACACAGTAGGTGTTGAGAAAATGTGTGTGGATGAATAAATGAATGAGAAAATGAATGAATGATGCCTGCTGCCTCCATCAGGGCATCCTGGTTTCAGCCTGTTTTATTAGGGCACCCTGGCACATGCCTTCTCATTTCATGCCCACCCTCGCCAAGCAGCACACAGAGACCTACAGGGGGTTTGGCTCTATGGGGGCCCCTAACATGTCCCTGGATTCCAGCCTGTGCCTGCTTTGATCTGGACACAGGCCGAGGGCCTGACCTTTACCTCCAACCCTCGCACTCCTGCAGCAGCTGCTCCCCCAGGCCCCATCTAGAGACTTCCAGCTGGAATTCCCAATCCTTGGCTCCACAACCATCTACTTTGCATCTGCTTAGGAGGCATGCCCGCCCTGGCTGGCCCCATGGGACTTAACCTTCTCAGGCCACCTTCCCTGAACCCCTGCGGGGCAGATGGAGACTCCTGTGAGCCACATGAGCCTCTCCCTGCCCAGGCCTCCATCTGACCCCATTCCACTCCCCGACAGAGACCTTTGCCTAATGTGGCTCAGCTGTTTGAAGAGGCTTCTTTGCGCTGGCAGCAGGGAAGTGGTTGTTAAGGTCAAAGTAGGCCACTGCTGTGATAAACTCCCACCTCTGAGTGGCTTCCCACAATAACACACAATACAGGCCTCTCGCAGTGGCTCCCACCTGCAATTCCAGCACTTTAGGAGGCCAAGGCAGGAGGATTGCTTGAGCTCAGACAAGTCTGAGCAACATAGTGAGACCCAGTCTCTACAATTTTTTAAAGAAGAAATAAATAACACACAACATAGCCCAACATGGGTGGGTGAGGGTGTTTTCCATGCAGTGATCCCACCAGCCAGGCTTCCTCCATCTGAGGCTCAGAGTCCCGTACTGTCCCATCTGCGTTCAGCAGGCAGATGAAGGACAAGAGTGTGTGGAGGTCAAGGTTTCCATGACCTTGTCTAGAAGGGACATACCTCATCTCTCCCACATTCCATTGAACTCAGTCATATGGTGGCACCTAACTGCAAGGAAGCTTGGGACTTTTAGTTCATTTATGTGCCCAGAAGGAAAAATAAACAACTAGCCAGTCTCTGACATTCCCCACCTAGAATCTCAAATATAAAGCAAAGAAAATGAGCAATTAGGCATTTCCTCTGTGAAACACCACGATGTAGCATCCAAACTCCCTGCCTCATTCCTTGGTCTTCCCTTTCCCCGCTTCCACACCTTGTGTATACTCCAGCCACTTCAAACCAGTGAGTTAGGATGCCCGAAGTTGCCCCCAGGCTGTTACACAGGTCTGTGGTTTCCTTATTTCATTTCCTCTGTCTCTGGTGTCCTCTCCATGTCCCCCACGCTCTACTCATCTTCAAGACCCCCATCAAGGACATGCTTCCCTGCAGAACCCTCCCCAGCCTCCTTCCTAGGCAAAGTGGCAGTCTGCTTGTTCTCTGCCACCGCCTTGCCTTGCACCTGCTCACACACACTTTGCTCTCCGTGTCCCACTCGGCAGTCCATCTGCATGTGTTGAATTATGTACCCCCAAAAGATATACCCAAATCCTGACCCCTGGTACCAGTGAATATGGCCAAATTTGGAAATAGTGTCTTTGCAGGTGTAATTAAGTTGAAGATCTGAAGATGAGATTATCGTGGATCTAGGACTTGTGCCCTTGTAAGAGAAAGGAGAGGGAGGTGTAACACAGAGACCGGGAAGACCCGGGGAGAAGGCCATGTGCAGATGGAGGTAGAGGTGGGAGCGACACAGCACAAAGCAGGCACACCAAGGACGCCTGGCAGCCACCAGAGGCCAGATTCCCCCACCGACCCCTCAAAGCAGCAGTCCCCCACATTTTTGGCATCAGGGACCGGTTTCATGAAAGACAATTTTTCCACAGACTGGGTGGGGGGATGGTTTTGGAATGATTCAAGTACATTACATTTATTGGGCACTTTAGTTCCATTGTAATATATAATAAAATACTGATACAACTCACCATCGTGTAGAATCAGTGGGAGCCCTGAGCTTGTTCTCTTGCAACTAGATGGTCCCACCTGGGGGTGATGGAAGACAGTGACAGGTCATCAGGCATTAGAGTCTCATAAGGAATGTGCAACCTAGACCCTTCAAATGCACAGTTCACAGCAGGGTCCACACTCCTGTGAGAATCTAATGCCACCACTGCGGAGCCCAGTGGCATTAGAAGGCGGAGCCCAGGTGGTAATGTGAGTGATGGGAGTGGCTGCAGCTACAGATGACACTCCCCTCACTAGCCTGCCACCCATCTCCCGCTGTGCCGCAGCACTGTGGCCAGCCCTGGCCATGGCCTGGGGGTGGGGGACCCCTTTCTTGCTGACACCTTGATTTCAGACTTTTGGCCTCCATTACTGTGAGAGAACAAATTTCTGTTGTGTTAAGCCACCAGATGTGTGGCAATTTGTTATAGCAGTTCTATGAGTCAAATATACCATTCATGTGGCCTCTGACCACTAGAAGCCAGCTGCGGATGTTATATCCAGAGCCACAGCTCCAAAGCTTTGAGAGGCCAGGCAGGTGATGTGACTATGTGTAGGACCTAAGAGACTGCCTGGGCCTGTGTTCCGCATGAAAACATATGCCTTCCTAGAGAATATTCACATTTATTTTTGTTTAAAAAAAAAACTAAAAGAAAGGGCTATGACAGTGAAACAAAACAGTATTGAGAATCTGGCCAGTAGCTAGGGTGACCATATGTCCTCGTTTTCCTGAGACAATCCTGGATTATCCCTGTTGTGCCTACGTCATTTTTCATAGGCCCCCTTGACTCTCAGAAGCATCCAGAGTGAACGGTGAATGATATGCTCATTCATGGGCCGTGAGTTTTCTCCTGCCTTCAATTCAGAACAAGCGTTAAGAAAAGATCTGCCTTACCCCACTCCAGTCATGGCCCCCACCCCACTGATCATTTAGATGACTATTCAGCAAATATTCACTCCCTCCTGACCCCCAGCTCCATGGGAGGATTATTTTCTCTACCCAGCAGATGCAGGGCTTCCCCATGTGACTGCTTTGGCCTCATGGTGGGCAGAGTGTGCTTCCTGGCAGAGTATGCCTCCCTGCTGATGCATTTTGGTCCAGGCCCCATGACTTGCTTTGGTGAATGGGAGGCTAGCAGAGATTACTGAGCTGAAAAGCACTTGCACAAGTGGGACGTACCCCTTGTGTTGGGATCCACTGGGGATGGCTGGCACGATATTGAGGGAAATATTAGGGAAAAGTTATAAGATAGAGTCTCTAACCTTTGGGAAGGCTGAAAGGCTTTTATTAACTTATGGATGTGGCTGAAGGCAGCCAGTTCATAAGTTCAAGTATGAAGTTGTAAACTTTAAGATAATAAAAGCTTCCCCAGTTAAGTCTGTTTATGCCACATTCCTTTGTCTCTACTCGGTTTACTTATGTAAACTTTATGCTAGATGGTCCTCTCAAGAAGAAGTCAAAAAAGAATTACCTGTTAATAATGTCTATTGTAAGCCCCCAAACCAAGACCTTTTATCATTCATAAAACCACTCTTTTAATCATGTTAATTATTCACAAGTGTGTTAACTTAAAACCTCTGTTATTAAATCTATACTAAATAAATGCAAAGAAAAAGAAAAAGTAGTCAGTTTGCTGCAATAGCCCTCTGAGAGCAAAGGACAGCTTCCCTAGCCCACTCGAATTCACTGTACCCTAGTGTGTGAAAGTGTATTTCATTCATCTGTCGCTAAGTCAAAGTCTGCAAGACAGACCTCCACAAGTAGTAATCAATGTCTCACCCTTGCACCTGTGGCATCATGCAGAGAGCTTGTCCCATGTACTTGATGCCCCTTTTCAAAATGTTATTTTATTTTTTAACTTTTATGTTAAGTTCAGGGTACACACGCAGGTCTGTTATATAGGTAAACTACACGTTGCAAGGGTTTGGTGTACTAATTATTTTACCAACCAGTTACTAAGCATAATACTCAATAGGTAGTTTTTTAATCCTCACCCTTCTCCCACCCTCCATCCCCAAGTAGGCCCTGGTATCTGTTCTTCCTTTCTTTGTGTCCATATATACTCAGTGTTAGATCCTACTTATAAGTGTGGCATTTGGTTTTCTGTTCCTGCATTAGTTCACTTAGGATAATGATCAGTTGCAATCATGTTGCTGCAAAGAACATGATCTTGTTCTTTTTCATGGCTGCATAGTATTCTATGATGTATATGTACCACATTTTCTTTATCTAGTCCACTGTTGATGGGCATGTAGGTTGATTCCATGTCTTTGCTATTGTGAAGAGTGTTGCAATGAACATATGCATAAATATGTCTTTATAGTAGAATAATTTACATTCCTTTGGGTTATACTCAGTAATGGGATTGCAGGGTCAAATGGTAATTCTGTTTTAAGTACTTTGAGAAATCACCAAATCATTTTCTACAATGGCTGAACTAATGTACATACCCACCAGCAGTATATAAGCATTCCTTTTCTCTGCAACTTTTCCAGCATCTGCTATCTTTTGACTTTTAAACAATAACTTGCTGCCCCTTTTGCCTGGACTTTGGAATGAACATCCTTGGAGCAGATCTGAGCCCAGTCCTCAGAGAGAAGCCAAACCCAACCAAGTCCTGCTTACATCAGCTGAACTCCTGCCAACCTACAGAGGTGTGCGAGAGAAACAAATGCATATTGTGGTATGTCCCTGAGGATCTGTGATTGTCACCCAGTGACAGCTGACTTATACGGCCACACACTACCATCTGATCCCATTGTGTTTGTGTTCACTCGCAATTCCCTGGGTTACAGCTCCAGACTCTTGACTCCAACTTCAGTAAGGGTCTCGTGCCTCCCCACCCAGCTAGGACCTTGGCTGACCTCTCCACTCTGCCTCTGGGGAGACCTCCTCATGTCAGGCTCCAGCAGTGGAGCAGAGGGGTGAGGAGGAAATCTGAGAAATTATAGCATTTCCCTTGTTGTATTGTGTTAAATTAATTACATGTCTGTGAACCTTCTAGGCCAACACTGTCCAACAGAAACAGAACGTGAGCCATGTATATAATCTAAAATTTTTCAGTAGCCACATTAAAAAGTTAAAAAGAGGCCAGGAGCAGTGGTTCACACCTGTAGTCCAGCACTTTGTAGTAAGTAGTTGCAGGGCAGGGAATCACTTGAAGCCAAGAGTTCAAGACCAGTCTGGGCAATAAAGTGAGATCCTGCTCTACAAAATATTAGAAAATTAGCTGGGCATGATGGTGCACACATGTAGTCCCAGCTACTCAAGAGGCTGAGGTGGGAGGATCGCTTGAGCCCAGGAACTGGAGGCTGCAGTGAGCTATCATCACGCCACTGCACTCCAGCCTGGGTGACAGAGAGAGACCCTATCTCAAAAATAAATAAATAATTAATTAGTTAAGAAATAATGATAGTATTTTTTTAAGTAAAACGAAAGTAGGAGAGAGATCCAAGATGGCCGATTAGCAACAGCTCAGGAATGTAGCTCCCAGTGAAAGTGCAGAGAACGAGTGGACGCCGCACTTTCCGACCAATTTTTGTAGCCCACAGACCGGGAGATTCCCGGCAGAGGAGCCACAC
>CAUYQU010099812.1:0-10674 GCA_963574635.1 Cheracebus regulus
CAAGATTTTCGTTCTCTCTCCCTCTTTCTCTTTCTTTCTTTTTTCTCTTTTATTCTACTTCTTTCCCTCAAAAAAAAAAAAGATGAAAGGCACGTTTTTTGCTATCTCCTCTCCTCATTGTCTTATTCATCCTGTCACTTCTAAAAAAAAAAAAAGAAAAAAAAAAAACTCTACTGATAGCATTGGACAGGTCATCAAGTCAGAAAGTCAACAAAGAAACAATGGATTTAAACTATACCTTGGAACAAATAGACTTAACAGATATATACAGAACATTTCATCCAACAACCACAGAATACACATTCTATTCTATAGTGCATGGAACTCTGTCCAAGATAGACCATATGATGGGCCACAAAATGAGCCTCAATAAACTTAAGAAAATTGAAATTACGACAAGCACTCTCTCAGACCATAGTGGAATAAAACTGGAAATTAACTCCTAAGGAACCTTCAAAACCATGCCAATTCATGGAAATTAAATAACCTGTTCCTTAATGAGCATTGAGTCAAAAACGAAATCAAGATGGAAATTAAAAAATTCTTTAAACTGGAAGACCATAATGACACAACCTATCAACACTTCTGGGATACAGAAAAGGAGGTGCTAAGAGGAAAGTTCATAGCCCTAAATGCTTACATCAAAAAGTCTGAAAGAGCACAGACAATCTAATGTCACACCTCAAGGAACTAGAGAAACAAGAACAAACCAAACCGAAACCCAGCAGAATAAAGGAAATAACCAATATCAGAGCAAAACTAAATGAAATTGAAACAAACAAATACAAAAGATAAATGAAAGAAAAAGCTGGTTCTTTGAAAAGATAAATAAAATTGATAGGCCAATAGCAAGATTAACCAAGAAAAGAAGAGGTTGAAATGGTAATTTTAAAATTACCAACAAAAAAAGTCCAGGACCAAACAGATTCACAGCAGATTTCTACCAGATGTTCAAAGAAGAATTGGTAGCAATCCTTTCGACACTATTCCACAAGACAGAGAAAGAACGAACCCTAACTAATTCATTCTATGAAGCCAGGATTACTCTAATACCAAAACCAGGAAAGGACATAACCAAAAAAGAAAACTACAGACCAATATCTGTGATGAACATAGATGGTAAAATCCTTAACAAAATACTACCTAACCGACATATCAAAAAGATAATCCATCATGATCAAGTAGGTTTCATACCAGGGATGCAGGGATGGTTTAACACATGCATGCCAATAAATGTGATACACCACATAAACAGAATTACAAAGAAAAATCACATGGTCATCTCAATAGATGCAGAAAAAGAATTAGACAAAATCCAGCATCCCTTTATCATTAAAACTCTCAGCAAAATCAGAATATAAGGGACATACCTCAATGCAATAAAAGCTATCTATGAAAAACCCACAGCCAACATAATAGTGAATGCAGGAAAGTTGAAAGCATTCCCTTTGAGAACTGGAACAAGACAAGGATGCCCACTCTCACTACTCTTCTTCAACATAGTACTGGAAGTTCTAGCCAGAGCAATCAGACAAGATAAAGAAATAACGGACATCCAAATCAGTAAAGAGGAAGTCACACTGTCACTGCTGACAATATGATCACTTACCTTGAAAACCCTAAGAACTCCCATAGAAAGCTCTTAGAACTGATAAAAGAATTCAGCTAAGTTTCTGGATACAAGATTAATGGACACAAATCAGTAGCTTTTCTATACATCAACAGCAATCAAACAGAGAATCAAATCAAGAACTCAAACCCTTTCACAAAAGCTTCCAAATAACTAACTAATTAACTAACTAAACTAACTTAGGAACATACCTAAATAAGGAGTCGAAGACTTCCACAAGGAAAACTACAAAACATTGCTGAAAGAAATCATAGATGACATAAACAAATGGAAACACATCCCATGCTCATGGATGGGTAGAATCAATATTGTGAAAATGACCATACTGCCAAAAGCAATCTACAAATTCAATGGAGTCCCCATCAGAATACCACCATCATTCTTCACAGAATTAGAAAAAATAATTCTAAAATTCATACGGAACCATAAAATAATCCACATAGCCAAAGTGAGACTAAGAAATAAGAACAAATCTGGAGGCATCACACTCCCTGACTTCAAACTATACTATAAGGCCATAGTCACCAAAACGTCATGGTACTGGTATAAAAATTGGCACATAGACAAATGGAACAGAATAGAGAACCCAGAAATAAACCCAAATACTTACAGTCAGCTGATCTTTGACAAAGCAAACAAAAACATAAAGTGGGGAAAGGACATCCTTTTCAACAGATGGTTCTGGGATAATTGGCTTAGCCACCTGTCGGAGAATGAAACTGGATCCTCATCTCTCATGTTACACAAAAATCAACTCAAGATAGATCAAGGACTTAAACATAAGACCTGAAACTATAGAAATTCTAGAAGATAACATTGGAAAAACCCTTCTAGACATTGGCTTAGGCAAGGATTTCATGACCAAGAACCCAAAGCAAATGCAATAAAAACAAAGATAAATAGCTGGAACCTAATTAAACTAAGGAGCTTTTGCATGGCAAAAGGAACAGTCAGCCGAGTAAACAGACATCCCACAGAGTGGGAGAAAATCTTCACACTCTATACACCTGATAATGGACTAATATCCAGAATCTACGATCAACACAAACAAATCAGTAAGAAAAAAATCAAACAGTCCCATTAAAAAGTGGGCTAAGGACGTAAGTAGACAATTATCAAAAGAAGATATACAAATGGTCAACAAACACATAAAAAAAAAAAGAGCAACATCACTAATGATGGTGCAACATCACTAATGAAGGAACTGCAAATCAAAACCACAATGTGATACCACCTTACTCCTGCAAGAATGGCTATAATCAAAAAATCAAAAAAACAGAAGATGTTGGTATAGATGTGATTATCAGGGAACACTTCTACATTATTGGTGGGAATGTAAACTAGTACAACCACTATGGTAAACAGTGTGGAGATTCCTTAAAGAACTGAAAGTAAAACTACCATTTGATCCAGCAATCCCACCACTGGGTATCTACCTAGAGGAAAACTAGTCATTCAAAAAAGTTACTTTCACACACATGCTTATAGCAGCACAATTCACAACTGCAAAGTTATGGAGCCAGCCCAAATGTGCATCAATCAACAAGGGGATAAAAAAACTGTGGCATATATATATGATGGAATACTATGCAGCCATAAAAAGGAATGCATTAACAGGATTTGCAGTGACCTGGATAAGACTGGAGGCTATTATTCTAAGTGATATAACTCAGAAAGGAAAAACCAAATATCCTACATTCTTACTGATATGTGGGAGCTCAGCTATGAGGATGCAAAGGCATAAGAATGATACAATTGACTTTGGGGACTTAGGGGGAAGAATGGGAGGGGTAAAAGACTACAAATGTGGTACAGTGTATACTGCTTAGGTGATAGGTGCACCAAAATCTCCCAAATCACCACTAAAAAACTTAACACACATAAGCTGGGTGTGGTGGCTCATGCCTATAATCTCAGCACTTTGAGAGGCCGAGGCAGGTGGATCCTGAGGTCAGGAGATTGAGACCATCCTGGTCAACATGGTGAAACCCCATCTCTACAAAAAAAACAAAAACAAAACAAAACCAAAAAAAACGTACTCATGTAACCAAATACTCCCTGTACCCCAATAACTTATAGAAAAATAAAATTTAAAAAATAAAAATAAAAAATAAATTATTTCTTGATTATATGTTTTGCTAGAGAAATAGGAAGGCTTTGGACTTTTGATGAAACAAAGAAGCTTAGGGAATTTGGAAAAGCATGAAAGGGGAAGAAGCTTGTAGCTCCAAAGACAAGCTAATTATTTCTCTTTCCCTCTTTCTCCTTCCTTTGTTCTAGCACCTAGCATGTTTGATTTTTTTTTTCAGAACTTGAAGGAACTTTGATAACAATTTACCCTAGGTACCTCCTTAACTGATTGGGAAACTGAGGACATCAGCGTTTAAGTTGCTTGCCCAAATCATACAACTAGATCCTTGGCGGCTAACTTTTTCAAAAGGCCTTGATGAAATTTCATAGCAGAGACCATTGAGGGATTGGGTTTTGGCTGGGGTTGAGATGCCTGTGAAGGGAGCATCAAGAACGTCTGGTGACGAAGAGAGAACTGGATTGGAAAGAAGGGCATACGTGGGCACTTCTCTGGATGAGTCTGTATGAAGAGAGGTTTTTTTAAACGTGAGTTTTATTCATGATAAATGATAAAAAGCAGGAAGTAGGAAAACAAAGGACTCACGTTTAGTGTCTTGAACATTATGTATTGTTCTTTTCGGATTGGAAAAAATTTAATTCAGGATTATATGAACTTAGTTGGTAGTTTCTCCAGTGTAGTTTTACTGACACATAAGTGACAAAACTGATATTTCAGATGCTTGCCAGGTATCCCAGCTATGAAGATATATACAAATTGAGTTTTGGTATATGGCTACATTTAGCCACATTGATATGGGCTTCATCAGTTAAATATCTTTATAGCAGGCTCTCACCTTTATCCCTTCACTTGTCTAACCTCGATATTCATATTATTGGGGAAGGATTTGGAGAGATGAGAAGCTCACATCCTTGAAGTGAGACTCCCAGTAAAAGCCAAGTGCATGCAAAAGGAACATTCCCAGAGTGATGGAACCACATAGTGGGTGGACAGAAGGTTGGGAAACAGGCCAGATAAGATAATGTTTTGGATTAAGGCTACACTGATAAGGGAAGGATGAGGCATGGTTTCCAGGTGGTGTGTTTATTGCTTTTAATTTTGTTTAGAGAGGATGTCTGTCCAAGAGAGTTGAGTTTTGGAAGAAGCAATCCCATGTTGTGTACTTTGGTTAGTATTTTCCAGTGCTGAGATCACAATAATCCAATTGGTAGATTTATATCACATGTATTTGTGCATACACACACATGTTTATGTCACTGCTGTAGAGTTTTGACAGATAAGTACAAAAAATGTTTAGGTTCTAGAACTTTATAGGGGCATGATAATTGCAGTTTGAGTTTTTGGGAGGCTGCTAATGACAAAGCAAAAACACTTCACTCTGTACCCCAGGACTCCAGAGGCTGCACTGGGATAGTGTAACCATGTCAGATGACCTGGAGAAGGAGCCAAAAATTGGGTAATTATTTGACTAGGACATTTTTAGAGGGTACCTACATTGGAGCTTATCAAGGGTATATGATTCTATGTAATGAACCATGTACCTACTAGCAGGCAGAACTTCTGGGAATTCCTATGATGTTTATAGAAGACTATTGACACTTCCAAGCTGTGATCTACCCAAGCACTTGGCCCACTCCCTCGAGGACTCCAGGCTGTGAGAGAGACCAACACATCCTCAGGCCCTGGTCTCCCGAGATTCTGCGCAAACACCCACAAACAACCATTCTGTACAATCATTGACAGATGTCTGATGTTCTTAAAAGTGCATAATTTTCAGCTTTTGTGGCTGAGTCCTTAAATGAGTTCTTAATCTCCATAGTCCTTCAATTGTGACAAAGGAAGATCTCCACATCAAGGGCTTGAGCACAGTTTGAAAGGAGTGCTTAGTTGCAGCCATTAGTCCCCCAGCAGGGAACTAGCAGGCTGCCATCACATGCAGCCCCACATTAGCAGCAAATGTAGGTTCTCAAGGGGAACACTAGGAAGACATTATTTTACACAGGGCCTGGGATTACTGCCTGTGTTTTAATGTATAACAGAATCTGTGAAATGAACAACAATGCACAGGTCTTAAATTCCTTTATTTAAAAAAAAATCTCAAAAAAATAGATGCTAATGGAGGCCTTTTCTGAGTTGTATCATTGTGGCCATGGTTTTCTTCTCTGCCATTACTATTTCATGGTTGTTATAAGTTCCCACCTTTGGTCAAGTGATTCCCTGATACTTGGTGAAAACCAAAACACAATTATGAAAGTAGTGCCTTTCCCCTGATTGATGATAGGCATCCTTTTCATTTAGTTGGACTTCTTGCTTTTCTTTGTTCCCATTTTTCACCTCACCTCTGTTGATTCTGCCTTCTAAATTAATTCTTCTGCCCATATGACTTAGTCTCCTACTGCTAACTCCTCTCTTTACATAACCTCATCTGTTTGAATTCTCTAGTGTCAGTTATTGCTTGGGAAACAAAGGAAATGGAATGGCTTCTTATATTTATTTCTTCTCCCACAGGAGAATTCTGAGAGGGAGCTTTGGCCTATTCAGAAGTATACAGTATTCATAGGTGTGTACGAAGTCCGCCCCCTGACATTTAATCTTTAAAATTATTCTTAGTAGTCAAGTCAACTTTGGAAATTTCTCAGGCCACTTTAAATGAGGCTAACTCATTCTTGGGATCTGGTGTTTCCGGATGTTTAAGTGTTGCTATTCTTTGGTTGACTCAGTCTCTTCCAAGGTATGGGAAAGCAGGAGCTGACATTGCTTTCCCATACCTTCTCATGACTCATTACAATCTTGGGAAAGTCACTGCTGGAACATCCCCAAAGTCTAGAGCCTTAGAATCTGAAAAGACACACAACAGCCATCCACCTGCACTCTAACCTTCCATGTTATTAGATCTGTAATTCTGCTGAAAAGTCATACTGTGATATGGAGTTTAACTGTTCTCATCTTCTACAAAAGGGAAGAGAGCCCTGAGGAGGCTTGGGTTATAGTTTCCACTGATCAGCTGTGTGAGCTTGAACAAACAGCTTTTCTCTGTCTCTCAGTTTTCTCATCTGTAAAATGAAGTGGTTTGATTGATAAAATTCTATACAGTTTGAAATTATTCTTTTTCCTAAATTTCTGCACAGACTTTATTTTCCTTGCTTATAAAGTAGATGTCATTTCCAAACTGTGGTCCTTATTGTATTCTTTGCAGTCTTTTTCCTACTCTCCTAATTGTGTTACTTTTTGGGTATCATAGCTTCACGTCTAACTTGTTAAAACATTTTCATTTTATCTATGATTTATTTATTTATTTATATTTTTTTGAGATGGAGTCTCGCTCTGTCACCCAGGTTGGAATACAGTGGCATGATCTCAGTTTACTGCAACCTCCACCTCCCGGGTTTTAAGCAGTTCTCTGCCTCAGCCTCCCGAGTACCTGGGATTACAGATGTGTGCCACCATGCCTGGCTAATTTTTGTCTTTTTAGTAGAGACGGGGTTTCACCATCTTGGCCAGGCTGGTCTTGAACTCCTGACCTTGTGATCCACCTGTCTTGGCCTCCCAAAGTGCTGGGATTACAGGCATGAGCCACCACGCCCAGCCTTTATCTATGATTTATTAATGTATTACTTTTTGTATATAATAACATTCAAAATATTTTTAGTATTGGTGGATATTTTTAAAATTTCCTTCTTGAGTTTTATTATGTTAGTGAATTTTTGTTGCAGTGTAACATACATGCAGAAAAGTCATAGTAAGCATAGGGCTGAATGAATTGTCACCAAGTAAATCCCATTTAATTATAACCCAGATTAAGAAAGAATTTCACAAGCTTCCCAGAATCCCACTCCATGCCCCATTTTTTTCACCTCCCCACCCTCAAGAGTGACCCCTCTGCAGACTTCTAACACTATATATTTGTTTCACCTGTATCTAAACTTTAAATAAATAGAATCATATTGTATATATTGTTTGGGGTATGGCTTCTTTCACATTATGTTTTTAGATTCACATATGTTATTGGGGAGGAATTATAATTTTTTATTCTCGTTGCTGTAGAGCAGTTTAACTTTTCAAATGATTTTCTTAAACTAGCACAGGAATTTCTTTTCTATGTTCTAAGACCAAATAAATGCTGACAATGTCTCTGTGGGGAAAGAGTTATATGCTAGAAAGTATCACAATGGAATGATATAAGATGTTTTAACTTTTTTCCACCTGTGATCATGTAACTACTGGAAATGCTGGAGAATGTAGTGCTCAAAAGAAGCTACCTGATGGTTTGTGTGGATATTTCAGAGGATCCCAGGGTGTCCTCATAAATTAAGTAAAAGTAGACTCCATCAGGCCTTAATGCATTTCGCTGATCAAAGTACCTACAATGTATAAGCTTCACCGCATATTTTGTTATCAATGTTATTTTGGAAATAGACAGATAAGAAAAAGCACATAATCAACAAACCATGATCAATAGATCAAATAACTCCTGGGGCTCCAGGGTGGGGACAGGCACACAATGAAGAAGAAATAACAATGTAGTAGTTGGCTCCTCTGGAAGAAAAAAGTCTAATAAGCAAACAGCAAGGCTGGGCTTAATGCATGCACTCAGGGCATTCTGAGTTCAAGTTTGAACTCGTATACCATTGGCCATGCCTTTGAAAAGTCAGTTGGTTAATGCTTCTAAGGAAAGAGTTTTCAATTCAATCAAACATTGCTATTGGTCAGGATTATCTATTCTAGTGATAGATTTGATGCCCTTCCAAGATAGGAAATATTCATGTGAAAAGTCTGAAAGCTCATAGTAGGAATATAATCTCAAACTATCCAAAATGCCCAATTTCTCCTATACTTGTTTACAAAGATTTGCCCTAGATTCCTTCACGCTTTTTCACCTTTCTGCTGAGGGACAATTAGTTGTTAATTTCATCCTTTAGTATTTTTTAGCAATCTCCTAAGTGAACCAAAAAGTCAAATTCACTCCCTTTAGATAAAAGAACTTGGACATTTTCTCTCCTTTCTTGGTTGTGGGCAAAGATTTTTTTCTTTTATTCATTTTCTTCTACCCATCAGGATTTAGGATGGAGGCAGCATATTTATTTGATGTAGAATAAGTGGATAACTCAGAATCCTTTTAAAATATTATCTGTTTAAAAGGTCAGTAGTTCCATGCCCTTCAAGGTTTATCCCTCTGGCACTTGGGGGACGGGGACAGTAAATAGATCTGTTGAGGCTGATAGGAGTTGGGGCCATTTATGCCATAGACAAGTAAATGCTGCAGGCTTAGAAAAGGTTTCAACAAACTGATTTTAAATGTTTTTTTTTCTTTTACTGGAAAGATGACTGTGGATTTGATACTCTACAATAGGGCATGCCCTGAGAGTTGTGAAGTAGGATGTCGGTGGAATGATTGATTGATTTGGTAAATAAAAAGTGGGACAAAGGAGAGAAGGCTAGCATTTTTAAAGTTCAGGTTAACGACATCAGAAACATAAAAGGAGACATAAATGATACCACAGAAATATAAGAGATCATCAGAGAATATTATGAATGACTATACACTAACAAACTGGAAAACCTAGGGGAAAAGGATAAATTCCTGAACACATACAACATATAAAGACTAAATCAGGAAGAAATAGAAAACCTGAACAGATCAATAATCAATAATAATCAGTAAGAAGATTGAATCAGTAATAAAAAGTCTCCTAACAAAATGATGGCCAGGATCAGATGGCTTCACTTTTGAATTTTACTAAGCTTATAGAGAAGAACTAACACCAATTCTACTCAAACTATTCCAAAAAATTGAATTCTCCCTAACTCATGGTTCATGGCCAGCATTATGCTGATACCAAAACCAAACAAGAACATGACAGAAAAGAAAAACCACAGGCCAATATTCCTGATGAAAACAGATGCAAAAATACTCAACAAACTAATAGCAAATTGAATCCAATAGCACATCAAAAAGATAATGCAAGTTGGCCATGGTGGCTCATGCCTGTAATTCCAGCACTTTGGGAGGCTGAGGTGGGAGGAGCGCTAGAGGCCAAGAGTTCAGGACCACCCTGGGCAACATAGTAACACTCTGTCTCTAAAAAATAAAAATTAAAAAATTTTTGGAACACACCAATATTCCTAGCTACTCAGGAGGTTGAGGTGGGAAGACTACTTGAGCCCAGGATTTCAAGGCTACAGTGAGCTATGATCATGTCACTGTACTCTAACCTGCACAAGAGAGCAAGAGCCTGTCTCTACAAAAATTAAAATAAATAAGAAAATTAACTAAAATACAATGTAATACAATCAAGTGAGATTGTATTCCATGAAAGGATAGTTCAATATTCATAAATCAAGAAATGTAATAGATCGCATCAAGAAAATGAGGCCAAATACCATATGATCATCTTAATAGATGTAGAAAAAGCATTTGATAAAATCAACATTGCGTCGTGATAAAAACTCTCAACAAACTGTGCATAGAAGGAAAATATCTTAATATAATAAAGGTCATATGTGACAATCCCACAGCTAACATAACACTGAATGAGGGAAAGCTAAAAGCCTTTCCTCTAAGAACTGGAATAAGACAAGGATGCCCACTCTCACCACTCATATTCAACAAAGTACTCGGAGTTCTAGCCAGAGCAATCAGGCAAGAGAAAGAAAGAAAAAGAAAACTATATGCAAATTGGAAAAGAAGTCCAACTGTTCCTCTTTGCAAATGACATGATCTTATATTTAGAAGAACCTAATGACTCTACCAAAAAAACTCTTAAATTGAATAAGCAAATTCAGTAAAGTTGCAGGATACAAAATCAACATGCAAAAACTTGTATATTTCTGTATACCAATAATGAAATAGCTGAAAACAAACCAAGAAGACAATCTCATTTACAACAGCTAAAAAAAAAAAAAAAAAAAAAATACCTAGGAAGAAATTAAACCAAGGGGGTGAAAGACCTCTATA
>CAUYQU010099814.1:0-70825 GCA_963574635.1 Cheracebus regulus
CTATTCCTTCCTGTCTCCATTGTTAAACACAATTATTGGCATAAAAGGGGTTTTTAATACCCATTTTTAGACTGTATTCTAGCCTGGGCAATAAAACAAGAATCCCATTCTCTCTCCCTCTTTCTCTCCCTCTTTCTTTCTTTCTCTCTTTCATTCTTTTTTTTCTTTCTTTTGCTGTTTCTTTCTTTCTCCTTTTCTCTCCTTTTCTAAAACTCTTCCTCTTTCTTTCTCTTTCATTCCTTTTTTCTTTCTTTTGATGTTTCTTTCTTTCTCCTTTTCTCTCTTTTTGTAAAATCTCTTCCTCTTTCTCTCTTTCATTCTTTTATTCTAAAAAAAAAAAAGAAAAAAAGAAATCTATTAATTACTTTTGGCAGTATGGCCATTTTCATGATATTGATTCTTTCCATCCATGAGCATGGAATGCTTTTCCATTTGTTTGTGTCCTCTCTTACTTTATTGAGCATTTATTTGTAGTTCTCTTTAAAGACGGCCTTCACATACCTTGTAAGTTGTATCCCTATGTATTTTATTCTCTTTGTAGCAATTGTCAATGGGAATTCACTCATGATTTGGCTTTCTTCACTACTATTGGTGTATAGGAATTCTTGTGATTTTTACACATTGATTTGGTATCCTGAGACTTAGCTGAAGTTGCTCATAGCTTAAGAAAGTATTGGGCTGAGGGATTGTTGGTGGTCAAGAAAAGCCTTATACTTCAGTTAAGTCTTGAAATCCTATTATCCATCTGGCACATTAAATTGTGAAATGTATTATAGGCAGTGGAAATGACATACCCAAAGCCATAAATGAACATCAAAATAGCCTGTTATTTGTGGAAAATTGCAAACATTTTGTCATGGCTTCTTTTTAGGTATCAGTTTGCAGAGAGTTTTGTATACAAGCTAATAGAATTTTGACTTTATCCTCTAGGGCAATAGATTTCTATCTGTATTCTAACTAGTCCTTATCCATATAGGCTCTGCAGTCTCTTAGAATCATCCCCAGTAAGAGAGAGTAGTCTAATGAATAGGGACCCTGTTTCCATTAGAGTAGCTTTGGTGGTTTTGCCTGTTTTATTTTGGAATGCTTCATTGGACTTTATTAGGGATAAAAAATTCGCTGCTTTTAAAAAAGCTAGTAAAATTGTGAAACTGCTGCAATGAAAAATAAGAAGGCTTGGAAAAGTTTTAACCAGGAGGAAAAGTATTTAAGATAGATTAAACACCATAATGAAGTACAACATCCAGGTATTATTTCTTATTTTGAGCAGCAACCTGAGTGTCTAACCTTTCAGGTGTGGTTCCCAACAAAGGGCAGTTTCCCTTGGCTGTGGGAGTCCAGGAGTTGTTTCAGTGCACTGGTCCAATGTGCCGCTATGCTGAAGACCTGACCCCCATGTTGAAAGTCATGGCAGGTCCTGGGATCAAAAGGTATGTTTATTTATTTTTATTTCCTTGGACTGTTATCCTGACGTTCATTCTCTCTTTGTTTATTAGTGTCATAGAGGTAGATTTTCAGTCCTAAAGCAAAATATTACTGTGGATTTTTATGAGAGAGCTTTTATATACTTACATAAGTGGATACCATGCTTCACAAATTGGAAAGATGCTGTGTACAAGTATTTAACTGGGAAAATACAAAGAGATACCTTATTTTGGGATGGAAATGGGGAATCTTTTTTTGTTGCTCATTTGTGAATTTAAGTATAAAGACTAAATTCACTTTAAGTTCAGCCTTTCTGATTCTTCTGCCATATGTCACCATATACATAGTTTCCAGTCTCACCTGGGCCATCAATGCTGCTTGAAAATCTCTTTCCATAGACACCTCTTTTTTATATATATAACATTTTCTATAGCAGTGGTTTTAAATGATTTTCATTTTCAGTGAACCTGTGATTTCCTCCTCTCGTTTACACCAAGTAAATATTTCCACATTTTATTTCATCAAAAAAATTGCAGTCTATATGTAACTTACTTCAGATTCTTACCATCAACTTTTTCTTGGTCTCCAGCCATTTATTCTTTTCTCCTCTTATAGTTTCCATTTTGCTTTAATACATTAGTAGTTTCAGCTATGCTCTTGATCTTATTTTCTCATATTCTCTCAGATCTTTGTTCCATTACTTACCTTACCTTAGTATGACTTTAATTACTCTCTCTCACACCCCCCCACACACTTTTCATTATTATTGAACATGCCAAAGTGTCTTTCATCTTAAAAACAGACAATTTTTTTTGGCCTCATATTGCCCTTAAGCCACTACTCTATATCCCTTTTTACTCCATTTCCAGACTCTCTGTGTGAATTATTTATTATTATTGACTCTAAAATCTGACATTGCCATCTCATAAATGAATCCACTACATACTGGTTTTTACCACCAAAACTGATTTTCTGAGGTCCATTAATTTTTATTTTTGCTAAGAATAATGACTTCTTCTCAATATTTACCATTTATTACCTCATTATAACTGGTGGCAATATTTGTAGTACACTATCATTTTTGAAACAAATTCTGCCTTGGCTTTTGTGATTCAATCTTTTTTAAAATTATTTTTGGATGGCCTAATAGGAAGAGCTCTGGATTGCAGTTTCCAGCGAAAACGCAGGGGGTGAGTGATCACTGCATTTCCAAATGAATTTTTACTGCCCACAAACCAGGAGATTCCTGGGAGGAAACGCATCACAAGTCTCCAGTGAGGCTGTTTCAGCTGGCAGAGTGAGTGCCACAGAAAAAGTCACACAAATCCGGGCACCGTTTCAACTGGCTACTGGAACTCCTGGGAGACAGACTCGCACATTCAACTGAAGAAAAGGGGGCTGAAACAGGGAGCCAGGTGATCCGACTTGGCGGGTTGCATGCCCATAAAGAGCATCAATCTGAAACTCTCTGGACTGAGAGTTTGACAAAAGCACAGCTGGACCCAGGATGGTCCAGCTCTGTCGGGGGAAGGGAATATGCCATTACTGAGGCAGTCCACCACTACTGAAGCAGTCTGCCATTACTGAGGCAGTCCACCATTACTGAGGCAGTCCACCATTACCCAGGAAGTCTGCCATTAAAGAGGCAGATTGCCATTACTGAGGCAGTTCTAACTGTAACCGTATAAACAAAACTGCAAGGAAGTTCACACAGCAGCTGGACAGAGCCCATGGCAGCTCCACAACGCCTCTGCTGGCAGACTGTGACTGGGCTACCTTCTCATTGGTCAGGGCATCTGTGAAAAAAGGCAGAATTACAAGAACTTACATATGAAGCCCAACCTTCCAGGGACAGAGTACCTGGGAAAAAAAGGTGGATATGAGTTCCACTGCAGCAGACTTAAACATACCTGCCCAGCAGCTCTGAACAGAACAATGGAGCTCACAGCTAAGAACTTGAGCTCCTATAAGGGACAGACCGTCTCCTCAAGCAGCTCCCCAACTCCCATATAACCAAAGAGACACCTCACAAAGGACAGCTCAGGCTGACATCTGGTGGGTATCCTTCTGGGACAAAGATAACCAAAGAAACTGGCAGCAACCCTTACTATTCTGCAGCCACTGCAGTGATCCCCAGGCAAGCAGGGTCTGGAGTGGACCTCCAGCAGTCCTAGAGTAGGGGAGCATGACTGTTAGAAGGAAAACTAAAAAAAAGAAATAACTTCATCATCAACAAAAAGGATGTCCACTCAGAGACCCCAACTGAAAGTCACCAACCACAAAGACCACAGGTAGATAAATTCACAAAGATGGGAAGAAACCAGAATAGAAAGGAAGAAAACACCCAAAACCAGAATGCCTCTACTCCTCCAAGCGATCACAACTCCTCACAAGCAAGGGAACAGGCTGGATAGAGAATGAGTGTGATGAATTGGCAGAAACAGGCTTCAGAAGGTGGGTAATAACAAACTTCCCTAAGCAAAAAGGTCATATTCTAACCCAATGAAAAGAAACTAAGAACCTTGAAAAAAGGTTTGACAAAATATTGACGAGAATAAACAGCTTAGAGAGGAGCATAAATGAATTGATGGAGGTGAAAAACACAACATGAGAACGTCTCGAAGCATACACAAGTTTCAAGCTGAATCGACCAAGCAGAAGAAAGGATATCAGAGTTTGAAGATCAACTCAATGCAGTAAAACGAGAAGGCAAGATTAGAGAAAAAAGAGTAAAAAGAAATGAACAAAGCATCCAAGAAATATGGGATTATGTGAAAAGATTTAATTTACATTTGATAGGTGTACTGGGATATGATGGAGTGAATGAATCCAAGCTGGAAAACACTCTTTAGGATATTTTCCAAGAGAATTCCCCCAACCTAGCAAGGCAGGCCACCATTCAAGTCCAGGAAATACAAAGAACACTACAAAGATATTCCTCAAGAAGATCAACCCTAAGGCGCATAATCGTCAGATTCACCAGTGTTGAAAAAGGAGGAAACATGAAAGGCAGCCAGAGAGAAAGGTTGGGTTATCCACAAATGGAAGCCCATCAGACTCACAGCAGATCTCTGAGCAGAAACCCTACAAGACCGAAGAGAGTGGGGGCCAATATTCAACATCCTTAAAGAAAAGAACTTTAAACCTAGAATTTCATATCCAACCAAACTAATCTTCATAAGTGAAGGAGAAATCCTTTATGAACAAGCAATTGCTCAGAGATTTCATCACCACCAGACCTGCTTTACTAGAGCTCCTGAAAGAAACACTAAGCATAGAAAGGAAAAACCAGTACCAGCCACTCCAAAAACGTACAAAATGGTAAAGAGCATTGACACAATAAAGAAACTGTGTCAACTAATGGGCAAAACAGCCAGCTAGCATCAAAATGGCAGGATAAAATTCACACAAAACAATATTAAACTTAAATGTAAAAGGGTTAAATGCCCCAATCAAGAGACACAGACTGCAAAATTTGATAAAAAGTGAGAACCCATCGGTTTCCTGTATCCAGGAAAACAATCTAACATGCAAGAATACAAATAGGCTCAAAATAAAGGGATGAAGGAGGATCTACCAAGAAAATGGAGAACAAAAAAAAGCAGGCGTTGCAATCCTAGTCTCTGACAAAATAGATTTTAAAGAAACAAAGATCAAAAGAGATTAAGAAGGGCATTAAATAATGGTAAAGGGAGCAAAGCAGCAAGAATAGCTAACAATCTTAAATATATATGCACCCAATAAAGGAACATCCAGATACATAAAGCAAGTTCTTAATGACCTACAGAGACTTAGACTCTCACACAATAATTGTGGGAGACTTTAGCACCCCACTGTCAATATTAGAAGGATCAATGAGACAGAAAATTAACAAGGATATCTAGGACTCGAACTCAGACCTGTACCATGCAAACCTAAGAGACATTTACAGAACTCTCCACCCCAAACCCAGAGAATATACATATTTCTCAGCACCACATCACACATAGTCAAAAATTGACAACATCAATGGAAGTAAATCACTCCTCAGCAAATGCAAAAGAATGGAAATCAAAACAAACAGTCTCTCAGACCACAGTACAATCAAATTAGAACTCAGAATTCAGAAACTAAGAACAGCACAGTTTAATGGAAACTGAACAACTGGCTCTTGAATGCTGACAGGATAAACAATGAAATGAAGGCAGAAATAAAGATGTTCTTTAAAACCAATGAGAACAAAGACACACCATACCAGAATCTCTGGGAGACATTTAAAGCAGTGTCTAGAGGAAAATTTATAGCAATCAATGCCTACATGAGAAGCAAGGTATGATGTAAAATCAATACCCTATCATCATAATTGAAAGAGCTAGAGGAGCAAGATCGAAGAAAACTCAAAAGCTAGCAGAAGACAAGAAATAACTAAGACCAGAGCAGAACTGAAGGAGATAGAGAAACAAAAAACCCTTCAAAAAATCAATAAATCCAGGAGCTGGTTGTTTGGAAACATCAACAAAATAGACCGCTAGCCAGATTAATAAAAACAAAAGAGAGAATAATCAAATAAATGCAATAAAAATGATAAAGGGGATATCACCACAGATTCCATAGAAACACAAACCACCATCAGAGATTACTACAAACAACTCTATACACATTAACCAGTAAACCAGGAAGATATGAATAAATTCCTGGACACGTACACTCTCCCAAGACTAAACAAGGAAGAAGTTGAAACCCTGAATAGACCAATAACAATATCTGAAGTCGAGACAGCAATTAATAGCTTACCAACAAAAAAGCCCAGGTCCAGATGGGTTCACAAGTGAATTCTACCAGATAGGCAAAGAGGAGCTGGCATCACTCCTTCTGAAACTATTCCAAACAACCCAAAAGGAGGGAATCGGCCCCAAATCATTTTATGAGACCAACATCATCCTGATACCAAAACCTGGCAGAGACTCAACAAGAAAAGAAAACTTCAGGCCCATATCCAGGATGAACATAGATGCAAAAATCTTCAATAAAATACTGGCAGATAGATTGCAACAGCATATCAAAAAGCTTATCCATCACAATCAAGTAGGCTTCATTATGGGGATGCAAGGTCAGTTCAACATACATAAGTCTATAAACATAATTCCCCACCTAAACAGAACCAAAGACAAAAACCACATGAGTATCTCAATTGATGCAGAGAAGGCCTTTGACAAAATTCAACAGTGCTTTATGCTAAAAACTCAATAAACTAGGCATTGATCAAACGTATCTCAAAATAATAAAAGCTATTTATGACAAACCCACAGCCAATATCATACTAAATGGGCAAAAACTGGAAGTATTCCCTTTGAAATCTGGCACTAGACAAGGATACCCTCTCACCTCTCCTATTCAGTATAGTATTGGAAGTTCTAGCCAGAACAATCAGGCAAGAAAAATAAATAAAGGGTACTCAATTATGAAAGGAGGAAGTCAAATTGTCTCTATTTGCAGATGACGTGATTGTATATTTAGAAGACCCTATCGTCTCAGCCCAAAATTTCCAGAAACTGATAAGCAACTTCAGCAAAGTCTCAGGGTATAAAATCAAAGTGCAAAAAATCACAAACATTCCTATACACGAACAACCGATTTAAAGAGCCAAATCAAGAACAAACTGCCATTCACAATTGCTACAAAGAGAATAAAATACCTAGGAATACATTTAATAAAAGATGTAAAGGACATCTTCAAGGAGAACTACAAACCACTGTTCAATGAAATAAGAGAGGACATAAACAGATGGAGAAATATTCCATGCTCATGTGTACAAAAAATCAATATCATGAAAATGACCATACTGCCCAGAGTAATTTATAGATTCAAAGTTATCCCTATCAAGCGAACAATGACCTTCTTCACAAACCTGGAAAAAATCACCTTAAACTTCAAATGGAACCAAAAGAGAGCAGACATAGCCAAGTCAATTCTAAGCAAAAAGAACAAAGCCAGAGACATCATGCTGCCTGACTTCAAACTATAGTACAAGGCTACAGTAATCAAAACAGTATGGCACTGATACCAAAACAGAGATATGGACCAATGGAACAGAACAGAGGCCTCAGAGGCAACACCACACATCTACAACCATCTGATCTTTGACAAACCTGACAAAAACAAGCAATGGGGAAAGGATTCCCTGTTTAATAAATGGTGTTGGAAAAACCTGCTAGCCATGTGCAGAAAGCAGAAACTGGACCCCTTTCTGACACCTTACACTAAAATTAACTCCAGATGGATTAAAGACTTAAACATAAGACCTAACACCATAAAAAATGTAAAAGAAAACCTAGGCAAAACCATTCAGGACATAGGCATAAGCAAGGACTTCATGACTAAAACACCAAAAGCATTGGCAATAAAAGCCAAAATAGACGAACGGGATCTAACGAAACTCCAGAGCTTCTGTACAGTGAAAGAAACCATCATTAGAGCAAACTGGCAACCAACAGAAAGGGAAAAATTTTTTGCAATCTGCCCATCTGACAAAGGGCTAATATCCAGAATCTACAAAGAACTAAAACAGATTTACAAGAAAAAAACAAACAAACCCATTCAAAAGTGGGTGAAGGATATAAACAGACACTTCAAAAGAAGACATATATGAGGCCAACAAACATATGAAAAATGCTCATCATCACCGGTCATTAGAGAAATGCAAATCAAAATCACATTGAGATACCATCTCCCGCCAGTTAGAATGGCAATCATTAAAAAATCCCAACAGCGTCTGGAGAGGATGTGGAGAAATAGGAGCACTTTACACTGTTGGTAGGAGTATAAATTAGTTCAGCCTTTGTGGAAGACAGTGTGGCGATTCCTCAAGGATCTAGAAATAGAAATTCCTTTTGACCCAGCAATTCCATTACTGGGTATATACCCAAAGGATGATAAATCTTTCTGTTATAAAGACACATGCACACGTATGTTCACTGTGGCACTGTTTACAATAGCAAAGACCTGGAACCAACCCAAATGCCAATCGATGATATAGACTGGACATGGAAAATGTGGCACATATACACCATGGAATACTATGTAGCCATAAAAAATGATGAGTTCATGTCCTTTGTAGGGACATGGATGAATCTGGAAACCATCATCCTCAGCTAATGGACACAAGAACAGAAAATCAAACACCGCATGTTCTCAATCATAGGTGGGTGTTGAACAATGAGAACACAGGGACATAGGGAGGGGAGCATCACACACTGAGGTCTTTTGGTGGGGCTAGGGGACAGCAGGGAGATGGGGAGGTTGGGGAGAGATAACATGAGAAAAAAATGCCAGATGTATGTGACGGGGGATGGAGGCAGCAAATCACCTTGCCACGTATGTCCCTATGCAACAATCCTGCATGATCTGGACATGTACCCCAGAACCTAAAGTACAATAAAAAAAAAACCTGAAGTATTTGCAAAAAAAAAAAAAAAAAGACAGACAGACAATGTTAAGAGAATGAGAAGACAAACCACAGACTGAGAGAAAATATCTGACACATCTGATCAAAGATTGTTATCCAAAATATACAAATAACTCTAAAAACCCAATAAGAACACAAACAACTCTATTCTCGCTTTGTTGCCCAGGCTGGAATGCAGTGGTGGGATCTTGGCTCACTGCAACCTCTGCCTCCCAGAGAGTCTCTTGCCTCAGTTTCCCGAGTAGCTTGGACTACAGTTGCTCACCACCACGCCTGGCTAATTTTTATATTTTTAGTAGAGACAGGGTTTAACCATATTAGCCAGGCTGGTCTCAAACTCCTGACCTTATGATCCACCCGCCTCGACCTCCCAAAGTGCTGGGATTACAGGCATGAGCGATCACGCCCAGTCCACAAACTCCCCTATTTTAGAAAAAAATGGGCCAAAGACCTTAACAGAAACCTCACTGAAGAAGATACACAGCTGGTAAATAAACATATGAAAAGATGGAGGACAGGTGTGCTGGTTCTCTCCTGTAATCCTAGTGCTTTGGGAGACTGAGGTGGGAGGAACACGTGAGGTCAGGAGTTCAAGACCAGCCTGGGCCACATGGTGAGACCCCCCATCATAACAACAAAAAAGCCAGGTGCAGTGGCTCACATCTGTAATCTCAGCACTTTGCAAAGCTGTGGAGGGAGGATCGACTGAGGTTAGGAGTTTGAGATTAGCCTGGGAAACACAGTGAGACCTTGTCTCTACAAAAAAAATTAAAAGCAAAGATGCTCAACATTTTATGTCATGGGGAAAATGCTAATTAAAACAATAAGATACCACTATACACTTATTCAAACAGCCAAAATCCAGAATACAGACAACACCAAATGCTAGCAAGGATGTGGGGCAATAGGAACTCTCATTCATTGCTAGTAAAAATGCAAAATGGTATTGTCACTTTAGAAGATGAGTTTCTTACAGAATTAAACATATTCTTTCCATATAATCAAGTAACTGTGTTCCCTGGTATTTACTCAAGGAAATTAAAACTTATGATCACATGAAAACCTAAACAGAGATGTTTATTGAAGTTTTATTCATAATTGCCAAAACTTGGAAGCAACCAAGATGTCCTTGAGTAAGTGAATGGATAAACTGTGGTACATCCAGACAACAGAATATTATTCAGCACTAAAAAGAAATGAGCCTGACCAGGCTTGCTTATGCTGTAATCCCAGCACACTGGGAGGCCGAGGTGGGTGGACCATCCGAGGTTAGGAGTTCAAGACCAGCCTGGCCAACATGGCAAAAACCCCATCTCTACTAAAAATACAAAAATTAGCCAGGCATGGTGGCACATGACTGTAATCCCAGCTACTGAGGAGAATGAGGCAGGAGAGTCACTTGAACCCAGGAGGCAGAGATTGCAGTGAGCCAAGATCGCGCCACTGCACTCCAGCCTGGGCGACAGAGTAACACTCTGTCTCAAGAAAAGAAAAAAAAAGAAAGAAATGAAATGGGCCTTATATAAAGCCATAAAAAGACATGAAACTTAAGTACATATTACAAAGTCAAAAGTGCCATTCTGAAAAGGCTACCTGTTGTAGGATTCCAACTATACGACATTCTGAAAAAGGTAAAACTGTGAAGACAGTAAAAAGATCAGTGGTTGCTGGGGCCTCGAGGAGGAATGAAAAGACAGAGCACAGAGTATTTTTTAGGGCAGTGAAAATATTCTATGTAGTGGTGGATACATGTCATTACACATTTGTCCAAACCCACAGAATATACACCAAGAATGAACCCTAATGTAAACTACAACTTTGTTTGATTATGATGTGTCAATGTAGGTTCATGATTTGTAACAAACGTACCACTCTGATAGGGGATGTTGACAATGAAGGCAGCTGCATGAATAGAGGCAGTGTTCTATACCTTCCTCTCAATATTGCTGTGAAACCTCATCCTGCTCTTAAAAAATAAAGTAAAAAAAAAAAAAAACCACCAAAAATAAAAATCTGGAAACAACACAAATATTCATCAACAGTAGTAAACACATTTTGATATATTTATACAATCTAATATTATATAGCACTATAAGTGAACTATTACTAAACTCAGCAATACAAATTACAAACAGTAATAAGCAACAGAAGTCAGACAAAAGAACTCCTACTGCATGGCTGAATTAACATAAACTTTACATCAAGTTCAAAAACTGGGTAAAACTTTCTTCAATGAATAAAAAAAATTATCACATATCTATAACTTGTACACAACAATAAAAAGGAAAAAATTATTGATACATGCGACAATGTGGGTAAACCTCAAAATAACTGTATTGAGTGAAAGCAGGTGGATAACAATACATACAATTCCATTTATAAAAAATTCTAAAATATTCAAATTAACCTAAGTGTCAGAAGCAAATCAGTTACTGCTTACGGGTGGGAAGGGAGAGAAGGAGTGGAGTAAGAAATTACAAAGGGGATTATTAATACATATCCTGATTGTGGTGATGGTTTCAGGAAGTATATGCATGTCAACATGTATCAAATTGTATACTTCAAATATGTGCAGTTTATTCATGACAATACCTCAATAAAGCTCTTAGGAGGAAGTGAAGAAAGGGAAAAAGGGAGAAATGTAAGTGTGGAAGGAAGGAGAGGAGGGAAAAGGAGAAATAAAGTCTGAATGACTGACTTAAATTAGGTCCCAACTTTTTTATCTGTAAAATGGGACTACAATTTTGAAAGTTAATGAGATAATGGGCCAGGCATGGTGGCTCACACCTGTAATCCCAGCACGTTGAAAGACTGAAGCAGGTGGGTTACTTGAGGTCAGGAGCTTGAGACCAGCCTGGCCAAAGTGGCAAAACCCCGTCTCTACAAAAAATACAAAAATTAGCCAGGTGTGATGGCGTATGCCTGTGGTCCCAGCTACTTAGGAGGCTGAGGCACAAGAATCACTTGAACCCAGGACAGAGAGGTTGCAATGAGCCATGACTGCACCTCTGCACTCCAGCCTGGGCTAAGTGACAGAGCGAGACTCTGTCTCAAAAAAAAAAAGTAAAGAGAAAAATAAAAAAATTAGCCAGACATGGTGGCACATGCCTATACTCCCAACTACTTGGGAAGCTGAGGAACCCAGAAGGCAGAGTTTGCAGTGAGCCGAGATGGAGCCACTGTACTCCAGCCAGGGCAACAGAGCCAGACTCTGTCTCAAATCTATCAATCAGATAATATATACAAAGTTTACATTTTTTTCCTTTCTCATTCAGTCCTTCAAGAAATATGATTATTTTATTGTGTCAGGCTCTGTGTTAACCACTGGGATACAAATGAATACCGTTTTACAGAGGAACATAAAAACAAATAACGAAAATAAATAATTTTCAAATTTTATAAATACTACAAAGAGGTATGTGATGTAGCAAAAGATTATAATAGGTGTTTTTGACCTAGTCAGAGAGATTAGAAAAGGCATCCTTTGAGCAGTGACCACATTGCTGAGCTCTAAAGGATAAGTAGGCATTAACTAGGTAAAGAGAAGAATAAGCATTTACAAAGCCTGGACAGACAGAGGAAGCCTGTTCATAAGACACTCAATATCTCTGGAGTGGAAAAAATAAAGAGCAGCCTGTAATTCATATATCTCTTTGTACTATGTATGCAGTTTTGTTATTATTCATCTGTGTTAATTGTTTCTATGTTCTCCTGTGAGACAATATTCTGTTGTATCCTGGTTCTCCTGTGAGACAATATTCTGTTGTATCCCATAACTAGCATAGAACCTGGAACAACAGGCTTGAAAGGTAGTTTGAGGGTCAGACAATGTAGGCCCATCTTAAGAGCAATGAGAAGCCCATAAGATGGCTGAAAGAAGTAACAAACTGATCTGTATACAGTTCAAAAAAAGCACTCCAACTACAGTACAGAGAGTAAGTTGTAGGAAAACAAGAATGAATGTAGATAGAGCAGTTAGTAGTGACTGCTGAAGTTCAGGCAAAAATAATGATAGTTGGGATAAGCATAATTAAATTAGAGATTTATTCTATGGAAAAACCTTAACTCAGGGCCTACCAAGTGCCAAGCACTACCACAAGTGCATAGATACAGCAAAAAGACAAAATAAGCAAAAAAAGACAAAAATCCCTGCCTTTGTTGGGTTTATATTCTAGTGGGAAGAGACGGAAAAATAAATAAGTGAAATATCATTTTTATCAGATGGTTATACTATGGAGAAAAACAAAGTAGTAAAGGGGAAGTAGAAGGAGGGAATGTCTCACTGCCCAAAGAATCAGAAAGGGATAGATTCTGGGCAAAGGAGGGATGACCCAGGAGTCCTGGACTTCTTACAGTGACTAACATAAACAGGGCTAAAAGGCATAAGAATATCTGCCCTGATAGTTCTAAAGCAGATAGTGATAGTAGTGGTGTTGGGGAAGAGGGAAGGCTAAGGAACATGCCAAGAGATGCAGAGTTCTGCAGCCTTTCCTTTACTCCTGCCAATGAAGATGTAGAAGCCCTGAGGAGCGAAAGCCTTACCCAGAGCACTTGAGCTTTATTGTATTCCTTGTTGATTCCAGTAGAGAGGGGGAAACAAGAAAAGAATTGGACTTACATAATAGTTTATCCTCAATTCCTACCAGTCTGTTAACTCCATGAAATGAGAAGCTGTATCTTAACCACCATATTCCCATAATCCAGACAAGTACCTGGTACACAGCAGTGATGGGATATATATTGTTGAAAGAATACATAAATAAATAGATTAAAGGCAAAGTATCCCTATATTATCCAGGTAAATATTTTAAATGTGTTCATATAAATAATTACAAAGTTGGGGTGGCCACAAAATAGCTTTAAGTTAGTAGGTTAGCAGCTTTTAAGTTCTGTTTGATTTTGAATCATAATCAAATTATATTTATTCTTAATAACTTTTAAATTTGCTATTCTAAGAGTCTTAAAGACAATCACATTTTATAAATTTGCAAGATTTTAAAAAATATAGTTAGGACTTTTAAAACTAAAAGTTACAAAAACATAAAATTAAACTGAAGATCAGAAAAGTCTTTTCTAATTATTTTACCATGCTTAACAAATGTTAATACTTTATCCTACAAACTCCTCAATTGTATTACACCACCTTGCTAGCATATGCAGTGAAAAATATGTAGATAATATTTTCAAGCAGAAATCTGCAAACCAGGGATTTAATAGTGTCACTTCGAGCCACTATATAGCCCTGTGGTGTGTAGATGATAGACACAAATAGATAGATATAATTACAGCATATATATTAAAACAAGTGTGCCTTGATTACTTTATTCTAAATCCAAATAAAATGTTCTCATTTATATTCTAAAATTTAAATTGCTATTAAGTTGTTAAACAAATTACTTATTTAAAAAATACATACCGTTCTCTTACAAAATCTGCTAGTTCTTTTGTCGATATCTGTCCATGTTTCATATTATGGTAGAGGACATCAAAGCCACTATTTTTTTCCCCCTATAATTTAAAAAGATTTTTAGTTTAACAAAAAACAGATAAAAATGACTTGAGAATCTAATAAGCCAACACTAATATGCAATCCTATGCTCAGGTGAGCTGTTTCTCCTTAATTTAATGATTCTTATTTATTGCATGATTTTAAACAGTATAAAGCAGTATTATATGCTTTGATAAAGTTTACAATTAACCATGTATCATATACCTACATACACACATATAGGCATATACTTTGTAATCACCCATAAAGGTACAATTAATAAAATTAAGTATGAGGCCGGGCCTGGTGGCTCATGCCTGTAATCCCACCATTTTGGAGGCAGAGGTGGGTGGGTCATTTTAGGTCAGGAGTTCTAGACCAGCCTGGCCAACATGGTGAAACCCCATCTCTACTAAAACCAAAAAAATTAGCTGGGCATGGTGGCATGCACCTGTAATCCCATTTACTCGACAGGATGAAGCAAAATAACCGCTTGAACCCTGGAGGCGGAGGTTTCAGTGAGCCGAAATCACATCACTGCACTCCAGCCTGGCTGACAGAGTGAGACTCCGTTAAAAAAAAAAAAAAAAAAGTAAGTATGAATTTTAAGGAATAATATGCAGCATAATTAGGAAAGATAAACATGGACCTTTCAAAACATATTACCAAATCCCATTTCAACTTATTTCTTATACAGTAAGGAATTCCTGATTATTTGAGTTTGTGCTTTAAAATAACAAAAATTTCTGAGTTAAGACAGTACAGTAATTGTATCAGCGCTGAGTATCACAAACTACTTAGATCTTTCAGTAAACTTGAGAAGTGAGAAAATGGATAAAATTTACCAAAAGAGAAGTAACAGGCTATTTGCTAGTCTTTAATTAATGGATTTTTTTTTTTTGAGACAGTCTCGCTCTGTCACACAGGCTGGAGTGCAGACGTGTGATCTCAGCTCACTGCAACCTCCCCACCCCAGGTTCAAGCGATTCTCGTGCCTCAGCCTCCCAAGTAGCTGGGATTATAGGTGTGCACCACCATGTCTGGCTAATTTTTGTATTTTTAGGAAAGATGGGGTTTTGCCATATTGGCTAGGCTGGTCTTGAACTCCTGGCCTCAAACGATCCACCTGCCTTGGCCTCCCAATGTGCTGGGATTACAGTACAGGTATGAGCCACTGTGCCCAGCTTAATTAATGAGATTAATAGAACTAGATCCTACACAATCCTGGAAAACCTCTACTGCTGTTTAATTCTATGAATCCTAAATTAGTAAATTATAATATAAGATAACATTAGAAATGTCAATTTAGTCAATGAAATAAAAGACAACTGATACACTAGGTTTAACAACTCTTTACAGGTCGCAGTTTTTATTTTTCTTTAGTGAAAATGAAATAATGAAGAATGGAATATATTTTTTGGAAATAAAAGCAATACCATAAGCAAGTGTTATATAATCTAGAACTCGATTTTTCCACAGTCCACTGAAAACAGAAAGCATAAGAACTTCCCATTATGTTGAAGTGATCCCTGATAAGCTCATCAGCTAATGTACCTAATAATTAGTTTGCCATACATATACCAAATTAAAATGTCAAATCTGTAACAATATAAACAAAATCTTTAGCATTTTGAACAATCATTTCCATTTATCAAGAAGGATATAACATAAAACCACAGTCTTGTGAATCCAAACATTTCCATTTGGCTTCTGCAACTTTACATGTATAAGATTTTATTTTTTAATTTATTGCCAGAGACTTGTGCCTGTGATCCCAGCTACTCCAGGGGCTGAGCAGGGAGGCTTGCTTGAGGCGAGGTGTTCAAGACCAGCCTAGACAAAGTGAAAACCTGTCTCTAAAAAAAGGAAAAGACAATGATAAGGGTTTGAAACTTCTCCTTCAGTGAACTTTTTAAGAGCAACAGTAAATTAGACACTAAAAAATAAAAAATCTGGATAGCATTCACTTTAAAAAAAAAAAAGTTTTTGTAGAAAATAGGGTCTCTTTATATTGCTCAATCTGGTCTCAAACTCCTAGCCTCAAGCAATCCTCCCACCTTGGCCTCCCAAAGTGCTGGGATTACAGGTGTGAGCCACTGCACATGGCCAGCGTTACTTCTGATGAGTCCAAGATTTGAAAAGTAGGCAGAAGACAGATTGTATACTGTATAATCACATTATTAATTTAAAAACTGATATTACCAAGTTCCTTTTTAAATTTTTCAGAAAGTTCTTTGGAGGGGTAAGAGAAGGGTCAGGAGGTATCATCCTGCAAACACCGATAACATGCCTAATCTCCCTCTCAACTCCAAACCACCTCAAAAATAAACATCATCACTTGCCACCCTGTCTACATTTCCTTTTAATCTAGTCCTTATAGACATTTACTAGACCACCTTGGACAAGTCAGTGCACAACAGAACATTAATATGTTTGATACAGTCCCACTTTATCTTGACTTCTCTGAAAAACACCATAAAACATTTTGCTAATCCTAAAGATTTTCTTTTTTCTTTTTTTTTTCTTTTTTTTTTTTTGAGACAGAGTCTCACTCTGTCACCCAGGTTGGAGTGCAGTGGCGCAATCTTGGCTCACTGCAACCTCAGCCTCAGTTCAAGCAATTATTGTGCCTCAGCCTCCCAAGTAGCTAGGATTACAGGCATGTGCCACCATGCCAGGCTAATTTTTGTATTTTTAGTAGAGACAGGATTTCACCATGTTGGCCAGAATGGTCGTGATCTTCTGACTTTGTGATCCACCCCTCGGCCTCCCAAAGTGCTGGGATCATAGGCATGAGCCACTGCGCCCAGCCAAGATTTTTTTTCTTTTAAGAGTAGCCCCTTTAGTGAAGAACCTATAGATATACTTTTGATGAGAACTCAATAGATATGCAATGACAGCTCTCCAGTGCCATTTTTGCCTTGAAAACTGCTAGGGAGCTGGAGGTAAAATACAAGCACACTTCATTTTACTGCACTTCATTGTACTGAGCTTTGCTTCACTACACTTTGAAAATATTGCATTTTTACAAATTGAAGGTCTGTGGCAATCCTGTCAAGCAAGTCTATCAGTATCTTTTTTCTAACAGCATGTGCCCACTTCTTTCCTGTGTTAGCATTAGCAATAAAGTCTTTTTTAATTAAGGTATATACATTTTTAGATAACATGCTATTACACACTTAATACACCAGTATAGTGTAAATAATATAATGTAAACATAACTTTTATATCCACAGAAAAACCAGAAATGTTTGTGACTTGTTTCATTGTGGTTGTCTGAACTGAACCCACAATATCTCTAAGGTATGCCTATGTATGCAAGCAATTTTTCTACAAGTATACAGAACATTCAACCACAAGTCACAACCGCTTCTCGTCAACATTCTATTTGTGCAGTAATCCCCTCTTCTCCACAGGAGATATGTTTCAAGACCCCTGGTGGATGCCTCAAACCATGGATAGTACCAAACCCTTTATATACTGTTTTTTTTTTCAATCTGATAACCAAGATAGCTACTAAGTGATTAATGGGCAGGAAGGGTATACACCATGGATGCACTGGACAAAGGGATGATTCACATCCCAAGCAGGACACAATGGTATTTCATCACATTATTTAGAACAGCTCAAAATGTAATGCTTATGAATTTCTGGAATTTTCCATTTAATATTTTCAGACTGCAATTGACCTCACATCTGAAACTGTGGAAAGTGAAGTTACGGACAGGGGAGACAAAAGTACATTGAAATTTTCAGTCATGATCATTAAAAGTACTCTTCAGAGCTACTGGCAAGATACTGCTAATGTAGATAATAGTGACTACAATATACAGTATGGCCGGGTGTGATAGCTCATGCCTGTAATCCCAGCACTTTGGGAGGTTGAGGCAGGTGGATCACCTGAGATCAGGAGTTTGAGACCAGCCTGGCCAACATGGTAAAACCCCATCTCTACTAAAAATACTTTAAAAATTAGCCAGGTGTGGTGGCACACCCCTGTAATCCCAGCTACTCAGGAGGCTGAGCCAGGAGAATCACTTGAACCTGGGAGGCAAAGGTTGCAGTGAGCCAAGATCCCGCCACTGCACTCCAGCCTGAGTGATACAGTGAGACTTGGTCTCTAAATAAATAAAAATAAAATATGTAGAATGGGCACTTGGAACGATTTGATGCAGATACAAATGTGACTCAAACATAGCTGTTGGTTGACTGAAGGAAAGAAATCCTACTATCTTTCAAAAAATTGTTTTTCTCACCCCTCAGATATTCTTCCCCAATCTTTTATATTATAATTCAGATATTCTTCCTCAATCTTTATATTATAATTATATAATTCCCAATTATATTATAATTGGGATTTTATATTACAATTCAGATATTCTTCCCCAATCTTTTATAATTCTTCCAGTTAGTTGAATCCTTAAAGCTATCTAAATAAATATTATATGCGTTGAGAAAAAAACTGCAGAAGCAAACAGTAGTTAAGATAATTTTTAATTTTTATATCTTTTGAATTTTCTGTAATGTTCTATAAACAAAAATATTTTTCATTACTTTCAAAATGAAAAAACTAAACTAACAATTTCAGTTTTCTCAACTCCTCAATCTATGCTTGCAAAGAGACAGGCTACTGGCATCTTGTTCACTTCAGTACTTAAATCTCCAGTCCTTGTAATTCATAAACAGAAAAAAAAAACTGGAAGTGTCAAAATGGGAAAGACTAAAGAAAATTACACCCTATCTGGCCAGGTGTGGTGGCTCATACTTGTAATCCCAGCACTTTGGGAGGCTGAGGCAGGAGGAACACTTGAAGCTAAGGGTTTGAGACCAGGCTGAATAACATAGCAAGACCTCGTCCCTGCAAAATTTTTTTAAAAATTAGCCAGATGTGGTGGCATGCGCATTTAGTTCTAGCCACACCAGAGGCTGAGGTGAGAGGATCCCTGGAGTCCAAGAATTCAAAGCTGCAGTAAGCTCGGATGGGGCCACTGCACTCCAGTGTGGGCAACAGAGCACGACCCTGTCTCTAAAAAAAAAAAAAAAAAAAAAAAATTACAGCCTATCCATTCCGTGGAAGCCTATTCAAAGAATGCTTATTCACATGAGAAAACTGCTTGATGGTAATATTAACTGAAAATATCAAGACATACAACTATATAGTATAATCTATCTTGAATTTTGTATTTCTAAAGAAAATTATAAGTGTAGAGAGAGAATCTACAGGCAATTTGTGTTCTGTATTCTTCTGGGTTTTACCTATCACATGATAATGGTTTTAATTAAAAAGGAAAACCACCTACACTTGCGACTGTTGCTTCAACCAACTGAAAACTCACTCTCCTTGGTTTTAAGGCTCCACCACCACCAATTTGCTTTACTTATATTATACCTTCCTATCTTTTCCCTAAAGTCAAGCAAACATGCTTGATATATCTCCCATAACCTTCACTCCTGGAAATTCATCAAGGAGCATGACTATCTCCTCAACTTTATCACACACTTTAACACTTTCCAGTTTAATTCTCTCTGACTCTGGCCATTCCAGCAACATCCTCTAGCACATTTATCAATATAGTAGATATCATAACAGGTCTCAGTCGCTGTCATGCTGTCGTTTTTGTTTCTTCCCACATCAGAGCAATTCATATTTATCTTTTTGGACGAGATTGCTACTAAAATTCTTCCAACTGTAATACTCTAATTTTTCCACACTAAGAAAACTGAAAGCCAAGTCCTTATTCTCTTTCCTTTATAAGTCTCCATGGGATCCTATTTCCATTTGAATTTCTAAGGGTGCTTCTGTTAACTGTTCTAGAATTATGACATCAGGATGAATAATCTCAGGAGATACCTCCATGACTCAAAAAACTACTTTCAAAGGGCTTACATTAGCAAAATGTGCAGGATGATTTAAAGCAGTTAAATCATCCTGCACATAACTGTTCTCTCATCCTTTGCTTAAATAATTTAAGTAGTTCTGAAAGGATTACAGCATTTAGGATTTAGTGTGCAGCGCTAAAAAAGAATGCAGACATCAAATTTATATCCTCTCCAATGTCAAAGTCCTAAAATCCTCCCCCTGAACTGAAATATACACACTAAATCAGTAACAATTTTTCTCTTCCAAATTTCTCCTATAATTGAGGTAAAAATATAAAACAAACAAATCACATCCCTGAAAAAAGTCTAAGGGCCTCACAATAAAATTTGGTGCAATCTAAAACACTATAATTTTATAATCTCTACGGTCAAATCTTCTAAACCAAGTTAAATGAATCTGTAGTCTTCATTTTCACAGCTTGTTGCAGTGGGAACAAGCTGTGAAAAGTATTTGGTCTTATCTCTGGAAAACCACATAAGAAATTGGTAATGATAATTGCCTTTACGGAGATCTTGATCACCAGAAAAAGAGAGGAAGATTTACTCTCTCCTGTACCTTTTAAATATTAAACCATGTAAAATTTGCAAATCTGTTAATGTATAAAATATACAGAAATACAGATTTTTGTTTTGGTATGTCATCTGATGGGATCATATCCTAAAAGCAGTTATCCCAAACTATAATATTTAGAAATTTCAAATAATCAAAAGCCTATATTCTGGGTTTCAAATATGGTCACCTCAACTTATTTTCTAAAGATATATATTTGTGGCCTGGTGTGGTGGCTCACGCCTGTAATCCCAGCACTTTGAGAGGCTAAGGCGGGCGGATCACAAGGTCAAGAGATGGAAATCACCTTGGCCAACATGATGAAATCCCATCTCTACTAAAAATACAAAAATTAGCTAGGTGTGGTGGCAGGTGCCTGTAATCCCAGGTACTTGGGAGGCTGAGGCAGGAGAATCACTTGAATCCAGGAGGCGGAGGTTGCAGTGAGCCAACTCTGGGCGGCAGAGTGAGACTGTCTCAAAAACAAACAAACAAAAGAAAATGAAAAAATAAATAAATAAAAATAAAAAAATGAACAAAAAAGATACATATTTTTAAATTTCATATGGATATATAACCCCAAAGAATGTGTGTTGGTCTCTTACCTAGGATACTAAATTTAGATTAGATAACCAAAAAAAATATAATAATGTTTTGTATCCCAAAGACCTATTAATAGCAATTCCAGATTTTTAAAACACATTTTAATTTTCTCACCTTATCCAAGGAATGATAAATCAAATTTTGGATATATAACTAATACTCCAATTTAATTTTAAATCAAAATATAAACAAAACCAATGAAATCAAGTGAAAAGAGACTTCAGTGCAGTTAAGCAGTAAAAGATATAAGGAAAAACTTCAGGATAAAAATACCTAAGATAATTGGTGTTTGTTCATTTCTGATGTACTGACTACAGATAACCTCTGGAAAAAGTCACCTAACTAAAAATGTCAGCTCATTACAATGTAATATATACCAAAGAATACTACTTAGTGTCTTTGGGTAAATGCTTCATATCATACATAGATTACTATGTAAATGAGGATTATAAGGTGTTCAATTCAGGTATGTTTTACATATTTATTTGTCCCCCCCTTAAGTAATAATTATCTATAAAATACATTCCTTTAAGGTTTTTTGTGGAATTAAATAATCAGGGTTTACATAAAAATATGCCATTTTAATTATATTGCAATGTTGTAATAATCTCAAGACTATTATAAACTTGTACTCAATTATGCCTTTGAGAAAGAAGCAGCATAGAGAGACACCTCCTCACTGTAATACTGATCATTATCTTTTTAAAGTTATATAATCTTTTGACGGGCCAACAATTATTTTTACATATTAAAAGCAATGGTGTGAATTTCCATTATCAAAATTATTTTTGCTGTCCAATTTTAATAGAAAAAATTCAGCTTATCAATGGTGCCATACTTTGTGGCAAACACTGATTTATCAACAACAAAACACCCGTACTATAAAAAGTTCTGAATAATTTTTTCCTTCAAAGGACAGTATTAAATAATTTTCAATGTAGCATATAGTTTTAATTAAGAAAACCTATACTTTAAAGAAAAAGGAAGAATGTGCTGCTTTGAAAAGAGCCTGAAGAGAGTTTCAATGATTCAAACTTTCTTCTAAGGAAATGTCATAACAAAAGGTTTTTCTTTATATATGTGGGAGGAGGGAAACAATTAATATGTTGTTTGGTTAGAAACCTAAAACTTTGGCTGGGCACAGTGGCTCAACCCTGTAATCCCAGCATTTTCAGAAGCTAGGGCGGGAGCATGGCTTGAGCCCAGGAGTTCAAGACCAGCCTGGGCAACATATTGAGATCTCATCTCTACAAATAATTTAAAAATTAGCTGGGTGTGGTGGCCTGTAACTGTGGTCCCACCTTCTCGGAAGGTTGAGGTGGGAGGACCATTTGAGGCTGGATGATCGAAGCTGCAGTGAGCCGTGCTCATGCCACTGCATGCCAGCCTGGGCAACACGGCAAGACTGCAACAGAAAGGAAGAGAGAAAGAGAGAGAAAGAAAGAGGAAGAGGCAGAAAGAGAGGGGAGGGGAGGGGAGGGAAGGGGAGGGGAGGGAAGGGGAGGGGAGGGGAGGGGAGGGGAGGAAACCTACACAGGCGAGGTGGCTCACACCTATAATCCCAGCACTTTGGGAGCCTGAGGCAGGAGGATCACCAGGACAGGAGTTCAATACCAGCCTGGCCAACATAGTGAAATCCCGTCTCTACTAAAAGTTTTTAAAAATTAGCTGGGTGTAGTGGTGGGCGCCTGTAATCCCCGCTATTCGGGAGGTTGAGGCAAGAGAATCACTTGAACCCAGCAGGCAGAGGTTGCAGTGAGCCGAAATCGTGCTACTGCACTCCAGCCTGGGAGACAGTTCAAGACACCATTTCAAAAAAAAAAAAAAGAAAAGAAAAGAAAAGAAAGAAAGAAACCTAAAACATCAAAGGTTCCCATTATCCATTACCTCACTTTGACAAGTTTTTCATTGATAAAAAATTATACGTATTTATCATGTAGAACGTGATGATTTGAATTTTGACAATTTTATTTCCTTTTAATAGTGCCATTTTAACGCTAGAGGGAAAAGTTAAATTAATACATATTTTAAGAGATTATTTTATAAATGATTCTGAATATGTGACTTTTTGTTTTCTGTTTTTGAGACAGCGTCTCACTCTGTTGCCCAGGCTAGAATACAGTGACTGATCATAACTTACCATAACCTTGAACTCCTGGGCTCAAGCAATCCTCCCGCCTTAGCCTTCAAAGTAGCTGGGACTACAGGCATACGCCAACACACCTGGCTGATTTTTTTAAAATTTTGTAGAGACGGGGTCTACTGTGTTGCCCAGGTTGGTCTCCAACTCTTGGGCTCAATCCAACCACCTACCTCAAACTCCCAAAGTGCTGGGGTTACAGACATGAACCACCATGCTCAACCTAAAACAACAATCAAATTCTCAGAAGTTAGTTAATTTCTGGACCTTCCTAGCTCCTCTCATCCCCAATTCCAGGCCAGGAAGTAAAATAAAATGCAATCCATTAACAATTTATTTTCAACAGTGAAAGTGAAGGCAAAAACTAAAACATAAATTAGATTTGGAGGTCTCTCCAAAATTCAAACATTCAAGTTTATTTACATTCCTCTTTTAACAAGAACAAGCAAGAAGCACATAAAAATATGTACAAAGATACTCAGAGAAGTATTATTCGTATTAGCTAAAAACATTAAACAAGGCTATGCTCAAAGCTCAAATAACAGAAAATGAAACATAACTTTTTTAAAATGTGAAGATGCAATTTGGAATTAAGCTAGCAACTTAAAAAAAATTCATGCATCAAAAAATATGCAAAACATTTATAAGAACATCAATTTTTAAATGTTCTTTATAAACATTTTATAAATTGCCACTGTAAAACCTAATGCCTAAAAGTGACAGGCTAATTCTAAAACTCATGTGGAAATGCAAGGAACCCAGGGTACTCAAAATAATCCTGAAAAAGAAGAAAAAAGCTGGAGGACGCATACTTCCTGATTCCAAATTTGCTATGCAAAACAATTTTGTAATCCAAACTATAACAATCCAAACTGTGTGGTACTGGCTGTCTCAAGGACAGACAATGGAATAGAATTGAAAATCCAGAAATACATACATCCATTTCTGGTCGGCTGATATCTCACAATGGTACCACGACAACTCTGTGGGGAAAGATGAGCCTTTTCAACAAATGGTACTGTTACAGCTGGATATACAAATGTAAAATAATGAAGTTCTAGCCTTTCCTTGCGCCATACACAAAAAGTAACTTCACATGGATCGCAGACCTAACTAGAAGAACTAAAACTATAAAATCCTTAAAGGAAAACACAGGAGTAATTTTTGAATTAGGCAAAGGCTTCCTAGATACAATAAAAGCACAAGTAATAGAAACAATATATAAGATAGACTTCACCAAGACTTTATGAAAATTAAAAACTTAATGTGTTACTTCAAAGAACAGGATCAAGAAACTGAAAAGGCAACCCACAGAATGGGAGAAAATGTTTGCACATCATGTATCAGATAAGATGTGTATCCAGAATATTTTAAAAAACTCTTAGAACTCAATTACAAAAAGACAACCCAATTTTTACTCTAAACAGACATTTCGCCAAAAAAAAATGTAAAAATAGGCAATAAGCACATGAAAAGATGTTTGACATCATTAGCTATCAGAGAAATGCAAACCAAACCGTAAGAAAATATTAATACTACTTCACGTTCACCCGCTAGGATATTATAATAAAAAAGACAAATAACAAGTGTTGGTGTGGAAAGGAACCCTGAGATATCGCTAGTGGGATTGTAAAATGCTACAACCACTTCAGAATAGTCTGGCAGTTCCTCAAAATGTTAAACATAGATCTACAATTTGACCCAGGAATCGCATTCCCCAAAGAAATGAAAACATGTTCACACAAAAACTTGTACAAAAATGTTTATGGCAGCATTATTCATAACCAAAAAGTGGAAACAACCAGATGTCCATCACTAATTGGATAAATATTAATAAAATGTGAAATGGAATATTATTTGGCCATAAAAAGGAATTAGTACTGATACATGATACATCATGGATAAACTTTCAGAATGTTATGCTAAGTGAAAGAACCTAGTCACAATGGCCCCTTTTTTAGGATATGTCCAGACTAGACAAATGTAGAGAGGCAGAAAATACATTAGCTGCCTAGGCCTGGGGCAGGGGGAAATGGGGAGTGACTGCTAATGGGGCTAGGGATTTTTTTCTGGGATGATGAAATTGTTCTAAAATTGAGGTGGTGATGTTTGCACAATTTTATGAACATATGAAAAATCTCTGAACTGTAGTACACTTTAAATGGTGTACTGGTACGGAATGTGAACTCAATAAAGCTGTTCAAAAAACAAAACACCTAAGGTCTAGTATATATACTCTTTGTGGAAAACAAGGTACATTCACGACAAATTAATAACTACGAACTGATTTGATTACTAACCAAGACCACACTTGAGATACCTAGAATTAACAATTTAAGATACACACTCCTTACTAGCTAAAAGATTACCCCCTTAAATATGTTTAAATCTCAACGAAAATGAACTGCGGTACTTGCAACTGTCAGGGCATAAAATAGGATTCACGAAAGATACCTGAGTAGACACGTTCCGTTCCTGTAAGTGGCTGAACTGTACTTCCCATTACAAAAAAACAGTAACTGAAGAAAAATATTCCACAGGGAGCCTGAGAAATTCTCAAAGAAGACTCTAATATTGAGCTAAGAGAAGGGGTGGAAAGAATGAGGAAGGGGAAGGAGCACAGAGGAGTAAGGGGAAGTCTCCGTGCATTTAAGCCCAAGGAGTTCAGTTACATTAAATTCAACTTGTATACGCTTTGTGAACAGGCCCAGAGGCAAAGTCCTGGGCGCAGACCCATGAGCCCAGGGGCGAGGCTGAGAGGAAGTGCTTGTCCAGCCCAATCCCACACAGGATTTGGTGTGGAAACGGTCCGGGGTAAAAGGGCTAGATACATGGGGGCACGCGGTGCGGGCAGGAGACGAAACCCCTCCGCCAGGCGCTCTCAGCCAGAGCGCAGCGGGAGGCGGCCGTGACGCGGGCCCGTCCTTCGCGTCCGAGCCGCCGCGCACGCCCCGCGCGGAGCGCGCCCGGCGCCGGGAGCCTCCGGTGGGGCTGGGTCCCGTCTCCCGCCCCATCCGGCGCTTTGTCCCAGCCCCGGCGGCGGGCGGCCCCGCAGGGCTCCCGGGCCGCGCTGACAGCCCCCGTCCCTAGTAGGGCTGCGAGCCTGGGAGCCCCTACAGTCTGGCTGCGACCGGTCGCCCGCCGGACCTCAACCAGGCGGGACGCGGCAGGCGAGGACGCTCGCCCTTCCCGAGAAGTAGCCGCCGCCCGAAGCGCAGGCAGGCCGAGCTCAGGCGCCAAAAGCCTGGACTCCGAAACACACTACTTCCAACATCCTAAGCTTACCCAAAAATTCTCGACGAAATACGCCATGACCATCGTGCCGCCGCCGCGCCGGGTTCCGCGTCTGCGCCCGCCCGCCGCTGTGTAAACACGGCCCGGCCCCCACCGCACCCCCGCCTTTCGTCGTCGCAGCCGCCGCCGCCGCCGCTGCTGCAGCCTTCTTCCCAGAGATCGGCCCGCACCTTCCAGGGCGCATGCGCCACCTAGCGGCTGCCGCCGCGGGGCGAACACTTAGATGCCTCAGCCACGGTGTGCGCATGCGCCCCGGCCCCATTCCCGGGTGTTGGGAGATCGCTACAGCCCGGGCGCGGCTGGGTTGAGTGTTCTCTTAGGAATGGTGGAGGACTAGGTCCTTGAGGAGTCATCGGGGAGACTGCTCGCACCGTTTGCGGTGCGACGGGCACTGGCCCAGGGACAGAACAAAGAGAAGGGCCAGCCAGCAGCAGTGGAGTCGGCAGTCTGGCTGCGCACTCGTTTTCTCAGAAGACTTGCTTCCCCGGCCTTCGAGGATCTCGAACGGACCATAGTCTGGGCTTGCTGGACTGGAGGAAACTTGGCCGCCGGCCACCTGGAGGAGACCGAGAAGCCTTTGGTCAACAAGGCGCCTTTCCTTGAACCAAAACAAAACTTTCCGAAGCCGGAAAGGAAACGCCCAGTGTCGCCTGAGAGCTGGAGCTGCGCGAGACGCAGGCACCGAGTTCGGCCACGGCCGCTGACCTCTGGCACCGCCGGAGCAGACCAGCCGGGGCGGCCAGCAAGCCTGCGGGAGCGGAATGTGACCCGAAACTGAGGGACTTCCTGACCCAGGCGGTTAATTAAAACAATAAAGTCCATAGTTCTCTTAGCAACTTGAACATTTTGGAAAAAGAAACAAGTCTTAACATGCCTCTACCTAATGGAAAGACTAAATCCCTTTCCTACACCTTGCTTTCCAAAAATTGAAATATACTAATAGTTAAACTCGAGTGGAGGTCTCAAGTTCACTGCCACCAGGTCACCTAGGTCCAGTCTTCGGTTCTTGAAGCCAAGCCCTACAAATGGATTTAGTGTAGCACATCACACCTCAGGTGACTTAAAACAATGAACACTAATAAGATGACCATGAGAAATTATTTTCATCCTCAGAAGTAAGATCATGAGGTGCCTTTCAACTGTAAGTGCTTGTTGAATAGGGAATATTTGGATAATGGTATTGTGGACATACCTTTTTAAGAGAATGTTAAGAAATATGTAAGATTCAAAACATTCAGGATTTGCTGGAAAAAAAATCATTTATTATGGGTAGGGGGTATGAGTGGGGATATAGGTGAAAATGGATGAAACAAGATTGGCCATAGTTGCTCTATTTTTGTATATCTTAGCTGTTTTGTTTCTTTAAAAAGTCCTCATATCACTGACATTTACACTTAGTTTTGGGGAAAGTCAAACTTAGAAATATGCTACAGCTCTCTAAGTGATAAGTCTAACTGGATTTTTCTCAATGCTGAAGACCTTTTTTAAAAATTCAGCCATCTAGGTCACACAACAAATACATTTGGCATTAAATTCCTAGTATCACTAAGCACTACCCTACCCCACTTAGACCTGGGCGAGAGAGACTTCTATCCTGACTCCATGCTTCAAAGGAACTTACATATCACAGACACACACATTAATTTAAAAAAAAAAAAAACACATGGGTGCCTCTGCCACTTGTGATCTGATACTGAACACTAGCTCATAACCATAAATTCCCTCTCCCATGAAGAACACTATTCAGGCCCCAGAAACACTCTTCTTCATATCTTTTGTCTTATGTCCTCAAAACAAATGGTGAACTTCCAAAAGCAGTGAAAATTTGTAGATAGCATGGCTGCCCATTTCAGACACTGCTTTGGAGTCAGAATTTGAGCAGCAGAAGTGCTTAGGTAAGAGAGATGACAAATTAACTTGTAAAATCCTTTGACTCAGTTTGAATGCTATAGATTATTGCATAACAAAGTATTATTTCTCGGTAGTGTCAAGCATACATTTTCTTTCTGTTAGTGTTCCAATGTGTGGTTACAACCTACTGACAATTTAGCATAGTATTCACAATAGTTACTGGCCTTCATTCATACTCTTCTGCTCCCCTAAAATTTATAAGTAGGTCTGGAATGAAGATAAGTATTCTGTGTATTTCAGGTATTTGCAAGGTTCATTAGGGCCAAAACACCGTATCCTGTAATTGCCTGATGTTTAAGTTGAACTTTATAATAAACGGTGATTAAAGTGACTAAATTTTAGATGAGACTGTGTAGTATATAGGAAGAGTGTGTATGGTATCAGCCACCTTCACTCTAAAGTGAGGTTTCCAGGGATGCACATACATTCTGGCAGAGCATAGATAAGGCCCTGAGTGGGTAGCTCACTCATACGCCAAGTATTTGTGCCACACACACTTAGCCCTTGCTTATCAAAATGTATTTCATTTTGAAATTATTAAAAATGACATAGATAACAGCAGTGTACAAGTCACTGCCTATAGGTATGTCACTTAAGAGTCACTCAGTAAATGTTCAGTTAATGAATGATGACACATATCATAGAAATGTCAAGATAGATGAGACCTTGAATATGTAATAATTCCATTATCTTCTATGCATACTCTTGTTTGTTTGTTTTTGAGACGGGGTCTCACTTGGTTGCCCAGGCTGGAGTGCAGTGGCTCAATCTCATCTCACTGCAACCTCTACCTCCCAGGTTCAAGCAATTCTCATGCCTCAGCCTCCTGAGTAGCTGGGATTACAGGTGTGCACTACCACACTCGACTGATTTTTGTATGTTTAGTAGACAGGGGTTTCACCACGTTGGCCAGGCTGGTCTCAAACTCCTGACCTCAAGTGATATATCTCCCTACCTCAGACTCCCAAAGTGCTGGGATTACAGGCATGAGCCATCATGCCCAGTTTACTCACTCTTTAATTGGTGCTTGACCCTAGAGTTTGTGGTAAATGTCATTATTTAAGTTCTTGATTTAGTTTTCTCACATTACTTTAAATATTTTCAAAAGAATTCTTTTGGGCTTGAGTGTACTTCTTAAAGGATGGAGTACTTTTTTTTTGAGACAGAGTTTTGCCCTCTCACCCAGGTTGGAGTGCGGTGGCACAATCTCAGCTCACGGCAACCTCTGCCTCCCAAGTTCAAGTGATTCTCTTGCCTCAGCCTCCAAAGTAGCTGGAAATACAGGCACATGCCACCACACCTAGCTAAGTTTTGTATTTTCAGTAGAGACAGGATTTCATCATGTTGGCCAGGCTGATCTCGAACTCCTGACCTCAGATGATCTGCCCACCTCGGCCTCCCAAACTGCTGGGATTACAGGCGTGAGCCACCACACTTGGCCTTAGAGTACTTTGTGAAGTAAAAATAAAATAAAATTTAAATAACATTCAAGATTTACTGTAGCAAGAGAGTGCCTGTTGGAAAGGAGCCCCTACTCAATTTGGCTTTTCACTTTTGGGTGTGCCCGCCACCAGAATCATCTTTCTCTTGGGATCTCTCTTTAATTATACCTGCTAACAAGATATCGGCTTCTAGGGATGCTGTTGACTCCCATTAAACTCTGGCCTAAGCATATATATATGTCCCAGCCCAAAGCTATAGATTATTAAAACATAACTTGAAAAATGGTAACAAATAAGAGAGGACACACAAAATAACCTAAGTCCAGAGTCTCTGGTTTACAAAATATGGGTATTCCCAAGATTTGAGGGTTCAATCTCTTAGGCAAGGCACCCAGAGCACTTCCTCCTTATTCCTTTAGTTTGATTTCCTCCCATTTCTCATCCTGGGTTCAGAGCTCACATCACATTAATCAACATTTAGTCACAAGAGCCATTTCCTCATAACTTCATTTGAAACTAGGTCCATATAAGAGTTGGCTATAAAGAAAAATGCATTTTCTCATTATTTTCAATATAATTTTGCAAATGTACTTCCACTTGTTATCAAGATGGGAGTGACAAAAGAGAAGATCCTATAAACCTCTTCTGTTTCCTGCCAGTTTCTTCAATGCATGGCATCCATCCTGTGTCAGATGCAGTAGTCCTTCTCTGAACTCATATTGTATTTGACAATAACAAATGGCAAAAGAACTAAGCTCTAATAAAAGGCAGAAGAGAAGCAGGCAGATCCCTGAAGTCTGGTATGCTCTTGCTTTTCTGTACTTAATAGCAGCATATTAAAAGCAAAAGCCTTATGCAAAACAGAAAGAAAAGCAAGAGCTTGGCAGATGGCAGCCAGGCAGGCTGCTATGTGAGGGCCAAGATGTAGAAGCATGTTGATCGAACTGCAGAAGAGAGCTCAACATCACCCTGCACACTATTTTCTCACTTCAGAGCAGCTTATCAGGTAGATGAACCTTTCTTCTCTCCTGAGTGCACCTGAGATTGATTCCCTGACTGTTCCTCATGTGGTGCCATCTCTTCCTCCAGAATGCAATGTACTTTCCCAGGTGCTCCCTCATCTTGTCATTTGTGAAAGAACCACAAACACCTGACGGGTTGTTCCAGGGTTCGCATTGCTGGTAGCTGCAGGGAATCCAACAGTACTTCAAAAATAAGAGAAATTACTAAACTACGAAAAGTCATGAAGATAATGATAATGTAAAAACACTCAGGACTGGGTGCGGTGGCTCATGCCTGTAATCCCAACACTTTGGGAGGCTGAGGCAAGTAGATCACCTGAGGTCAGGAGTTCGAGACCCGCCTGGCTAACACGGCAAAACTCCGTCTCTAAAAATACAAAAAATTAGCCAGGCATAGTGGCAGTCCCCTGTAATCCCAGCTACTTGGGAGGCTGAGGCAGGAGAGTTGCTTGAACCCGGGAGACGGAGGTTACAGTGAGTTGAGATCGCAGCATTGCACTCCATCCAGCCTGGGCAACAGGGTGAGATACTGTCTCAAAAAAAAAAAAAAACTAAAAAATGTTAGTCATTAATGTTAAGTGGAAAGACAGAAGATGACATAGAATATATTAAAATTACAAATTTTAATATATTAAAAATTACAAATATATTAAAATTACAAATATGTTGAGTCATACATTTTATTTGAAAATTATGAATATGTAAAAAATATGTATGTTAAATAGACAAATACAAAACGTGGAAGCCATTTACAATTTAATATAATAACATTGTACAATTTAAAGAACAACCATTCTTTGTTTTTATCTGAATATAAATGTAACTGGGCCTTATCTTCTTTAATGTCTTTCATTACCTCTCTCCTCTATTTCATTAATTCAGGCAGTAGACATTTACTATGCACTTGTTACAGTAAAAAGATTGTTTCTGCTTGCTTTTTTTTTTTTTTGAGACAGGGTCTTGCTGTGTTGTCCAGGCTGCAGTACAGTAGTCCAATCATAAGTCACTGCAGCCTCAAGCCTCCTGGTCTCAAGCAAGCCTTCCTACTTATGCCTCCCAAGTAGCTGGGACCACAGACACACACCACCATGCCCACTTAGTTTTTTATTTTTTGTAGATATGGCATCTCGCTATGTTGCCAGGCTGTTCTTGAACTCTTGGATTCAAGTGATCCTCTCGTTTTGGCTTCCAAAAGTGCTGGGATTACAGGTATAAGCCACTATGCCTGGCCATCTCTGCCTTTATTAAGAAATTCACAGTCTAATATAGACTCATGATGAAGATGATAAAGATCATAGCAATTATAGCAATAATGTGCATAGAAAAATGCCTGACACATAGTTGGCAAGCAATACACATTTGTTAAATGCATGAATTAATAAATCACTGTTCCAAAAGGTAACCTCAAAGAAATTCAATTTGTACTTTTATTTTCTTTTCCTTCTTTCTTTCCTTCCTTCCTTCCCCCCTCAACTCCCTCCTCTCTTTCTGCAAGGAAAGTGACAGGAAACTGCCCTGGATTCATCCAGGGTATCTTCCATTAGCACACTGATTTGGGGGTCCATGGAGTACTAGAGTCCACAGCAACTTCTGAAACTCAGTCATGGAGCCAGCTAGCTCCCTAGGAGATGGATGCTTATTAAGAACAGAGCACTAGGAATTGTGATCATAGGGGCCCAAGCAAGAAGCACCCTAGGCTGAGCTAAGAATGGAGGAAGTAGACTTGGTCTCCCTTGAAGAGCCACTAAAGCCTGGGCAGGAATATGAGTCACCAAGGGACCAGCACCTTCTATATACCTTGTAGCCCCAGATTTCAACAGAACACCATGTACCAGTGGTCCCATTCACTGTTTATCTAACAAACGTTTATTAAACACCTGTATTGATAATGGGCTTTCTTCTAGACACTAGGGATACGATGGTGAATGAGATAAATAATTGTGCTGTTCTCATGGCACTTAAATGTATGGAGACAGACCAAAAGGATATAAATAAATGATATATTTTGGGATAGTGATACATGCTTTGGAGTGTAATTGACATAGGTTGTAGTAGGAGAGGGGGCTTCTTTACCTAGAATGGTCAAAAAGGCCTCCCTGAGGACATGGCATTTGAGCAGAGACTGAATGATCTAAAGGAAGTAGCCATGCAAAGATCTGCAGAGTAGTCCACATTAAAAGACCGACAATAAGGTCCAGAGGTATCTGTAGCTTGATTTAAGTAAATGAAAAAGGGGACAGTTTGGCTGGAGTACAGTGATCAAACAGAAGAACAGAAATGAGGTCAGACAGGAAAGCAGAGTCGAGTCAAAGAGAGAGAGGCTGCTTTGTTATCTAAGTGCCATAGGAAGCCAATGGAGGATTTGAAAACACCAGAACAATATGATCTGATTTATCTTTTAAAAAAGATCATATAGGCTGGGTGCAGTGGCTGATGCCTGTAATTCCAGCACTTTGGGAGGCTGAGGTGGGCAGATCACAAGGTCAGGAGATCGAGACCAGCCTGGCCAACATGGTGAAATCCTGTCTCTACTAAAATACAAAAAATTAGCCAGGCGTGGTGGTGTGTGCCTATAATCCCAGCTACTTGGGAGGCTGAGGCAGGGGAATCACTTGAACCTGGGAGGCAGAGGTTCAGAGCTAGACACCATCTCTAAATAAATAAATAAATAAATAATAGGATCACATTCAGCCTGGCATGGTGGCTTACACCTGTAATCCCAGCACATTGGGAGGCCAAGGCCGGAGGATCACTTGAGGCCAGAAGCTTGGGACCAGCCTGGGCAACCATGGTGAAACCCCATCTGTACTAAAATTAGAAAATTTAGCGGGATGTGGTGGCACATGCTTATAATCCCAGCTACTTGGAAGGCTGAGGCCTGAGAATCACTTGAACCTGAGAGGTGCAAATTGCAGTGAGCCAAGATCACGCCACTGCACTCAAGGCTGGGCAACAGAGTGAGACTCTGTCTCAAAAAGCCAGGCACCTGTGGCTCATGCCTGTAATCCCAGCACTTTGGGAGATGGAGGTGGGTGGCTCACCTGAGATCAGGGGTTCAAAACCAGCCTGGCCAACATGGCGAAACCCCATTTCTACTACAAAAAAAAAAAAAAAAAGGCACAGTGGCTCCCGCCTGTAATCCCAGCACTTTAAGAAGACGAGGCAGGTGGATCACCTGAGGTCAGGAGTTCAAGACCAGTCTGACCAATGTGATGACATGGTGAAACCCTGTCTCTACTAAAAATAAAAAAAAAAATTAGCTAGGCGTGGTCATGTGCACCTGTAATCCCAGCTACTCAGGAGGCTGAGGCAGGAGAATTGCTTGAATCCAGGAGGCGGAGGTTGTGGTGAGGTGAGATTATGCCATTGCACTCCAGCCTGGGCAACAGAGCAAGACTCCAGAAAGAATAACAACAAAAAATCACATTGACTGCTCTGTGAAAAGAAGCGTAGTGGGAAAAAAAATTGGGAGGCCCCTCCAAAGATGGATATATAGACCTGGCAAGAGAGGATGATGATAGGGACTAGGTGACAACTGTGGAAATGTAAGAAGTTATCAGGCTCAGCTGGGCGTGGTGGCTCATGCCTGTAATCCCAGCACTCTGGAGGCTGAGGCAGGCGGATCAACTGAGGTCGGGAGTTCAAGACCAGCCTGACCAACATGGTGAAATTCCGTCTCTTAAACAAAAAAAGTTATCAGGCTCAAAATCTACTTTGAAGGTAAAGCTGACAGTTGCTTATGGATTCGATTTAGGGTGGGAAGGGAAGAAAGAAATCAAAGATGATCCTAGGAGTTGTGCCTGAACAACTAGGTGTATAATGAATGGTGCCACAACAACGGAAAAATATGGAAAGGAGCTGGTTTGGAGAAAAAGAAAACTCAGGGGTTTTATTTGTTTATTTACTTTGGAGATGGAGTCTCACACTGTCACCCAGGCTGGAGTGCAGTGGTACCATCTCAGTTCTCTGCAACCTCCACTTCCTGGATTTAAGTAATTCTCCTGCCTCAGCCTCCTGAGTAGCCAGAATTACAGGTGTGCACCATGACACCCAGCTAATTTTTCTTTTTTTTTTTTTTTTTTTTGTATTTTTAGTAGAGACGGGTTTTCACCATGTTGGCCAGGCTGGTCTCAAACTCCTAACTTCAAGTGATCCACCTGCCTTGGCCTCCCAAAGCACTGTGTTTATAGGTGTGAGCGACCACGTCCAGCCAGAACTCAGTGGTTCTACTTTGGATTTGTTAAATTTGAAGGTCCTAATGGACATACAAGTGGGAATGTCTATCAGGCAATTGGATGTATGATTCTGGATCTCAGGACAGAGGTTGGATTCAAGAAATAAACTGGAGGATCATTGGCATGAATAGAGGAGACTTGATGGGATCACACAGAAAGAAAGAGGAGAGAGGAAGGGAGGGAGATAGAGAGGCTATGGAACTGAGGAAAAAGCCCTGGGCACTCCTACATTTAGAGGTTAGGAGAAGTGGATGAGCCAGCAAAAGAGATTAATGTAAAGTAGAATACCAAGAAAAAGAGATTACATTGAAGCCAAAAGTATAGAGTGTTTTAAAAAGCAGTTGATGGACAAATACTGAGAAATGACCATTGGATTTAGGCAGTTGGAAGTGGCCTTGGCAAGTGTTGATTCTTTGAAGGGGTGGAGATATAAATCTGAATGAAGTGGGTTGAAGAGAGAAGAGGAAGCAAGGATAAAAAGTATAAACAATTCCTTCAAGAAGTTATACTATGAAAGGGAGCAGCAAAATAGGCAGGTAATGAAGGGAACAAGTGATAAAAGGGAGGGAGTATTAAGATGTAATAAAGCGTATTTGAGTTCCAGAAAGGATGAGCCAAAGAGGGGGGGAAAGAGAGATAATAATAGAGATGAAGTCCTTGAGTAGAGGAAAGAATATGAGATCCGGAATAAAAGTGTACCTCCAAGAGGGTGATTCTGGATTTCTAATAAGTCTGATCAGTAAGTCTAATTAGTTGGAAAAAATAAGAACTATATGTTATTGTAGTTCTGCATATTAAGCAACCTTCATGTATTATCTCATTGAATTATCATACTAACCTTGTGAGGTCACAACTATTACCCCAATTTTACAAATGAGAAAATATGATCCAGGAGATTAGATGAGTTGCTCAAGGTCACACAACAGGTTAGTGGGAAACTACTGTTAATTTAGGAGTACAAGAGAGTCATGAATAAAGTGTTATGGAGGAAGTGATGCCTCAAGCAACAAAACGGGTCAAAAGAAGAGGAATAGTGAAGGGTGAAAGTTAAACTCATCCACCCATGGATTTCATTTATGAGATTTTGTTTTTAACGGCTGGATCTGGTGTTCATCAGTTTCCGCATTCTTTCCATAAAGAGGTCCCTTTCTTGGTTACCTTCTCTCTAACCAGGTGCTCTAGGTAAATATAAATGGTAACTAGTAAGAATCCTATTAACATTTCAAGGAAATTTATTTACATCTTACTGTTTAAAAAGTCTCATCTCTCTTCATTGTCAATCCTGAAACAAGCAAGAAATTTAACTGTTCAAAATTTCAGATTCTAATCAAAATCTAAGGCTGACCCACCTTAAGTAGGATATCTGGTAATTGTATTAAAAACCACTCCCTTTTATAGGCAGAAGAAAACAAAAAACCATCATCCTGTAGAAATGCTTGTAGTAATGTTATCAAAATTCTTAAGACCACAAAATTCTCATTAACTATTTGCAGGAAGGATGCAACTGGGCTGGATCAAACAGGCTAGATCCAAAGATAATGAAATAAAATTTTTGTTTCCAGACCAGGCCCAATGGCTCATGCCTATAATCCCAGCACTTTAGGAGACCAAGGCAGGAGGATCATTTAAGGTCAGGAGTTCGAGACCAGCCTGACCAATATGGTGAAACCCTGTCATTACTAAAAATACAAAAATGTTAGCCAGACATGGTGGCACATGCCTGTAGTCCCAGCTACTCAGGAGGCTGAGCCAAGAATATGGCTTGAACCCGGGAGGCGGAGGTTGCAGTGAGCTGAGATTGCACTTCTGCACTCCAGTCTGGGTGACAGAGTGAAACTCCACCTCAAAAAAAAAAAATTGTTTCCTTCCTTAAAATCCCACTGGATGTCATCTGCCTTTATATACTTTTCTTCATTGTGTTCCAAGAACAAACTGTCACCAACTAGTTATTTTTTTCATTTAGATCCAGAAAATGTATGTTATTTTTTTCTTCCTATTTCCCACATGCCAGCTAAAATCACTTCTTTCCTTTATTCAAAGCTGTCTTCAAATATATCTCCTCCAAAAAAAGAAAGTTGCAAACCATTACCTTCTGTATAATCTCATATTTTTTTCCTACATATTTACTGAGCACTAAATTCTTTAAATTGAGTAATTTATATCTTGTCCAAAGAGCTATGTACTGTTCTTTGTAGCCACTTTCCTGGTTTTTTCTTTTCTTCTTTCTTTCTTTCTTTTTTTTTTTTTTTTCAGGTGCATGTGTTTGTATTGGTGATCGTAGTTGGAGGAGGAACTCATCCTTATTTCTTCACTCTTAAAAACACATCAGTTTTTTACTTTTTTAACTTTTCAGTTATATACATGGGTTTCCATATTGGGAAGTAGAGGGAAGGAAGTATGTATAGCTCTACAGATATAGATGTCCATTCATTCATTCAACAAGCACCTACTGTGTTTTGGCACTGTTTTAGGTGTGTGATATACAGCAGTGAAGAAAAGAGGTGAATTCTGCCCGCAGATCTTAAATCCCAGTAGGGATGATAGGCAAAAATAACAGAAACAAGTAGACACATAGTATAATGTCTGAAATGTCAGTAGATACATATCTAGTGGTAAGTGCTATGCTACAAAAATAAAGCAGGGCAAGAGCAGTATAATGTCTTGTTTAAAAATAGCAGATGAGATCAGAAAATCTATGATATAATATGGTGACTATAGTTAAAACCAAGGTATTGTATTCTTAAAATTTGCTAAGAGTAGAATTTTAAGTTTTCTTGCCACCAAAAAATTAGAAGTATTTGAGGGTAATGCATTAATTAGCTTGATTTAGCTATTTCACAATGTATACGTATTTCAGAATAACATGTTGCACATGATAAGATTTTATTTGCCATTTTAACAATTAATTTTTAAAAAAAAATATATAGCAGATGAGATGACCATATAGAATATGGCTCTGGAATTAAATTGCCTGGATTTTAATCCTGGCTTTGCCACTTATGAGCCTTATGAGCTTGGGAAAGCTATTTAACCACTTGTATGATGCAATTTGCATGTCTGTAAAGTGGGGATAATGATGGTATCTACTTCGGGCGGGAAGTGATGGCTCATGCCTGTAATCCCAGCACTTGGGGAGACCAAGGCGGGTGGATCATGAGGTCAAGAAATTGAGACTATCCTGGTCAGCATGGTGAAACCCAGTCTCTACTAAAAACGCAAAAATTAGCCACGTGTGTTGGCGGATGCCTGTAGTCCCAGCTACTCAGGAGGCTGAGGCAGGAGAATTGCTTGAACCCGAGAGGCAGAGGTTGCAGTGAGCTGAGATCACGCCACCGCACTCCAGCCTGGCAACAGAGCAAGACTCTGTCTCAAATAATAATAACAATAATAATAATAAATATAATTGTATCTACCTCAAAGAGTTGCTGTAAAGACTAAATGAGTTAAAATATGTAAAGCAATGGCAAGGCACGGTTGCTTACCCCTGTAATCCTAGCTCTTTGAGAGACTGAGGGGGGCAGATCACTTGAGCTCAGGAGTTCCAGACCAGCCTAGGCAACATGTTAAAACCCCGTCTCTAATAAAAATACAAAGAAAATTAGCTGGGCATGGTGGTGCACCCCTGTAGTCCCAGCTACTTAGGAGGTTGAAGTGAAAGGATCACCTGAGCCCAGGAGGTAGAGGCTACAGTGAGCTGTCATCACACTACTGCAATCCAGACCCAGGCAACAGAGAGACCCTGTCTCAATAAATAATTATAATAAGTCCAGGCGAGGTGGCTCATGTCTGTAATCCTAACACTTTGGGAGGTCGAGACGGGTGGGTCACCTGAGGTCAGGAATTTGAAACCATCTTGGCCAACATGACGAAACCCCATCTCTACCAAAAATACACAAATTAGCCAGGCGTGGTGGGGAGTGCCAATAATCCCAGCTACTCAGGAGGCTGAGGCAGGAAAATTGCTGGAACCTAGGGGGCGGAGGTTGCAGTGAGCGGAGATTGCACCACTTCACTCCAGCCTGAACGAAACAGGGAAATTCCGTCCCAAATAATAATAATATTATAAACTTAATATTAAGAAGAACAGGAAGTGATGGGGGGGGGTCCTATTTCAGAGAAAAAAAGTTTAATGAAGATCAATCTGAGGAGGTAAATAAAATGAAGGAAACAAATATGATGTCTACCAGGCAGAAGAAAAAGCACAAAGAAAAATAGATGAGGTGGATATGGCTTGAGCAGAATGAGTGGGTAATAGCTGTAGGGAATGTGGTAAAAGAATGGCATTGGGCCACATCAGCTAGGGCCTTATAGGTCATAGAAAAACTTCAGGTGGTATTCTAAGAGTGATGGGAAATCATCAGAGGGCTTTTAGCTAAACAGTGTCATGATCTAATGTTTAAAAGGACTACCCTGGCTGCTATGTGGAGAACAGGCTAAAAGGGGCAAGACAGCTTGTTGTCAAAAACATGTACCAGGCCAGATGCGATGGCTTTTTGGGAGGCCAAGATGGGTAGATCACGAGGTCAGGAGTTCAAGACCAGCCTGGCCAAGATGGTGAAACCCCATCTCTACTAAAATATATTAAAAAATTAGCCGGGCATGGTGGCGGATGCCTGTAATTCCAGCTACTCAGGAGGCTGAGGGAGAGAATAGCTTGAACCCAGGAGGCGGAGGTTGCAGTGAGCCAAGATCGTGCCACTGCACTCCAGCCTGAGTGACAGAGCAACACTCCATCTCAAAAAAAAAAAACAAAAAACTCAACACATGTACCAGCACAGTACTGGATTCAAGATATACTAATAAATAAAAAAAGGCAAGGTGTGGAACAAAATGCATGATATACTGCCATTTGCATTTTTAAAATCTCTATATATGTGCATTTATAACATATATTTGTATATATACACATATAAACATTTAACACCTATACATAAACATTACATATATACACATACACAATGTATATTAGATATGTATTTTCTTCATATACATATCCTATCTCTGGAAGGAAGGATATATAAGAAATTGGTAACAGTGATACTTTGAAGAAAAGAACTAGATGACAGGATTAAAAAGATTATCTTTTGCAATTTTTGAATTTTGTTCTTTTTTTTTTTTTTTGAGACAGAGGCTCACTCTGTTGCCAGGTTGGAGTGCAGTGGTGCAATGTTGGCTCACTGCAACCTCTGCCTCCAGGATTCAAGAGATTCTCCTGCCTCAGCCTCCCAAGTAGCTGGGACTACAGGTGTGTGCCTCCACGACCAGCTAATTTTTCTATTTTTTAGTAGAGATGGGGTTTCACCATGTTGGCCAGGCTGATTTCGATCTCTTCACCTTGTGAGCTGCACACCTAGGCCTCCCAAAGTGCTGGGATTACAGGCATGAGCCACCGCACCCAGCCTTGAATTTTGTTCTGTGTGAATGTATTACCTATTTTAAAATAGATAAATATTGTTGGAAACTTGAAAAACAGATAAATAAACATTAAAAGGAAAAAAAAAAGGATCAGAATCATTTTACCTGGATGTTAAAAAGTGGTTGTGGAATCAGAGTTGAGGAATAGGGTTATAACTAAATGTACCAAGATGGATTGGATGCTCGATAGGAAAAATACACAAACATCACCCCCAAAGGTAGTAGTACATGTGAAATAAGACAAAACATGGCATGGCTTCCTGATGCCTTTTTACTTCAATGATAATTTGACTAGTGTCAATTGTGTACAATGATTATGTCATACTTTATTTCCTTGATTTTTTTTTTTTTTTTTGAGACAAAGTCTCACTCTGTCTTCCAGGCTGGGGTGCGGTGGCATGATCTCGGCTCAATGCAACCTTCACCTACTGAATTCAAGTGATTCTCACACCTCAGACATCCGTGTAGCTGGGATTACAGGTGCACACCACCACACCCAACTAATTTTTGTAGTTTTTGTAGAGATGGGGTTTTGCCATGTTGGCCAGGCCTCGCTAATTTTTTAAAAATTTTTAGTAAAGACAGGTTTTCACCATGTTGGCCAGGCTGGTCTGGAACTCTGGACCTCAAGTGATCTGCCCACTTCAGCCTTCCAAAATGCTGAGATTACAGGTATGAACCACCATGCCTGGCCTATTTCCTTGATTTTATGATGTTGTACTGTTGCAGGCAATAAATATCCTGTAAAGTCTGAAGCTAGACCAAATTGTTTTTTCTTTTTTACTTCATTTTTCAGCCTACCTGTTCAAATGGTTATCTATTTTTCTTTGAAGTCAAATAAATGTATTATATTTTATTATAGATATTTCACACCAGTTTTTTCTGTGACCCAAAATAAGTTAGGATGTGCTAAACTATAATAGTAGTCTCCAAAATGAAATAGTACTAACAAAACAGAAATTTATTTCTCCCTGGAGTAATAGTCAATAATAGATCTTCCAGATTATAGAACAACTCTTCTCAACATGGTGACTCAGGGACTCTATTCATATGCTCAGCTCTTTAAAAGAAGAGAAGAGATTGTGGTATCAGGCAAAGAGATTTTGCCAATGATATTTTGTGTCTCTTCAATCAGTTGATACCAGTCTTTTATTTCTGGAATATTCTTCTGAATTATATCTTAAATATTATTTTTTAAATGTTCACTTGAATATTTTAAATATTTATGTTTAGACTGAAAGACACCAATCATACATATGTAGATTTTCCTTTCCTTGTCTTTCATAATTATCATGTTTTTCTTCAATCCTTTGTGTGTGTGTGTGTGTGTGTGTGTGTGTGTGTGAGAAAGGATCTTGCTATGTTGCCCAGGCTAGACTGCAGTGGCATGACCATGGCTCACTGCAGCCTTAACCTCCTGGGCTCAAAGGATCCTCCCGCCTCAGCCTCCCGAAGTGTTGGGATTACAGGCATGAGCCACAATGCCCAGTCTTAAATTCTTTTTAACTTAAAAAAATTTTGGTCATGTGTGATGACTCGCCTGTAATCTCAACACTTCAAGAGGTTAAGGCAGGAGGTTCGTTTGAGCCCAGGAGTTGGGGACAAGCCTGGGTACACCAGGAGACCCCATCTTAATTAAAAAACAAAATTATGCAGAGGTGGTGGCATGGACGACCTGTGGTCCCAGCTACTTGGGACGCGGAGGCAGGAGGATTGCCTGAGTCTGGGGGATTGAGGTTCTAGTGGGCTATGGCAGTGCCACTGCATGCCAGCCTGGGCAACAGAGTGAGACCCTGTTTCAAAAAAATTGTTTTTGTCACTTAAAATTTTTTTATTTTTTAAAAAGACAAATCCTGTCCTCTGTGTACATCACTGTGTTTTCAGCAATGTCTCTTTTCCTCTGTGCTGCTTGCACGCATTGTTCACTTCTGCAAATTTCATTATTCTTCTCACTTCTCTCTAGGCCCTGCTGTGTCATGTTTTGTCAGCAGGAAGAAAAACACGTCTTCATGTTCTGTTTTGTTTTTGAGATGGAGTCTTGCTCAGTCACCCAGGCTGGAGAGCAGTAGCACAATCTCAGCTTACTGCAACCTCTGCACCCCGAGTTCAAGTGATTCTCTTGCCTCAGCCTCCTGAGTAGCTGGGACTACAGGTGCATGCCACCACCACTGGCTACTTTTTTTATTTTTATTTTTAGTAAAGACGGAGTCTCACCATGCTAGCCAGGATGGTCTTGATCTTCTGACCTTGTGATCCACCTTGGCCTCCCAAAGTGCTGGGATAACAGGTGTGAGCCGCTGCACCCGGCTGCCTGCATGTTTTTATCTTATCTTCCTTTGACGCTTATATTTCTGCTTTGTGTTATGTTAATTCATAACAATTTGTTTGGTCTCAACTTTTATTTGCTCTATGGTGAGAATGCTTTATCTGCTATTTGCTTTTTCTGGGGGCAGTATTTCCATCTTTCCATTTTTTTTATAATAGTTCCTATGCTAGTTTTTATTTTATTTTAGGTCAACTTTAAATAAAGTAAGTTCTTATTTATTTACTGGAGTTTTGTGTGAGAGAGGCCAAGATGGTATTCATGGTCAGCAGAAACTCTCCTCATAACACAGTGTTATGTGCTACATGTGTGAATAAACTTTATTTTTTGTTTCTCTGCAACCTCCTTTAGGTCAGCACCAATGGGATGTCACAATGTAGTCTCTCTCCCCCTCTCCTTCCTCAACTACAGACTACTTCCTGAAAAATATGATTAGTTTGTGATATTTCTTGCTCAAATCCACTTCCTCAGCTTTTTGTCAGTACCAAACTGTCCAGAAAAGTTCCCACCACTGGAACCTCATTTCATTCTTACAAACAAAGAGATTATTGATTTTTCATCTTTGGCTATGCATTTCACTTTAGAGCCATGGATTCTGCTGGCTCTGTACATTTCTGTTTGATCAGTGCTTTTGGCCGTTTTTTCTATTTTAGTTTCAAATGTCTTCTAGTTGCATCAGATACAGAGTTAACATTACTGTTTCTCATTCTTCTTATTACTTTTGGGTGGCTAGGCAGTAAAGACCTATGTTCTTTGTCATGTTAATACCTGGATAAGATCAGAAGATCATTTTGCAGTAATTCTGCCTGGCACTTAGTAGACTCTTCCAATCCAAGTCTTTCTTTAGCTCTGGGAAATGTTCTTTTTTTAATTTCTTTGATAATTGTCTCCCTTTTATTCTTACAGTCCTATAGCTGTATAATTTTAGTTATATTTATCTTTTGTCTCTTAAAATTGCTATTTTTTTTCTTTCTTCTTTGCATAAATTTTGAAAAACTCTCTCAGCTCAGTTGTCCAATTTATTAATTGCATACTCAGCCCAACTATTAGATTTAGCAAATTTTTTTTTCTTTGAGAAGGAGTCTCACTCCATCACTCAGACTGGAGTGCAGTGGCACAGTATCAACTCACTGCAACCTCTACCTCCTGGGTTCAAGCAATGCTCCTGCCTCAGCCTCCCAGGTAGCTGGGATTACAGGCATCTGCCACCATGCTTGACTAATTTTTGTATTTTTAGTAGAGACAGGGTTTCACCATGTTGGTGAGGCTAGTCTCGAACTCTTTACCTCAAATGATCCATCTGCCTCAGCCTCCCAGAGTGCTGGATTTACAGGTGTGAGCCACCATGCCCAGCCGCAATCATATTTTTAAATTTCCATGAATTCTGGTTGTGTTTCATAGCAGCTGTCTCTTGTTTCAATGTGATATGCTTTAAAGTAACTCAGGATTTGAACTATGTTTAATTTCAAGTTTTTATCTGTTTCCATGGACTATTTTTTTTTTTTAGAGTGGGCTAGTTCTATTTGTTAAATTTGGTGTTCTCTTTAATGTTCTTGGTTTCTCCTAAATGTTTGTTGATTCTTGTTTTTTTGTTCCATTTGTAGGAACAGAATTTCAGTCTAGACTGAAATTCATAGCTGGACACATTTCCTCACTTCAAATGAGAACTCCTGTTTACCTGGCAGTGAATGCAAGTTTTGATTACAAGAATCTGCCTCATGGGATTGGGTAGGAATAGGCAGGCTCCGCAGGTAACTTCTCTTCTTAGAATGGTTTCCTGACCCTCCAGGGTATTGTCCTTTTCCTCTGACCTTAGCTCACCCTGGAACAGTGGTATGTTGGTAAATGTTTGACAACTAGCTGCTCTGGGTGGAGTGGGGGAAGTTCTAATTTGCAGCATTTCCTGATTTCCTTGCAGTATAACATCTCCCATCCTAGCCAATTTCAAGCTAGCAACATAACATCACTGAATGGGGAGCTGAGATGTGCAAACTAGATTCCCAAGAGACTGACTTCATTTAGCACACCACTGCTCTGGGTCTGCTGTACTGTGTCAGAAAACTATACCCACAACTCTCGTCTAAGCCCAAACAATGGAGCCAGCTGCTCCTAGAGCAACTCCCGGAATTGATGGGGACTTAGGAGTATGGCTTCATTATTTCTTCAGTTACTCTGTTCCCTTGAATGGTTTTAGGTTCTGCCCTGCTAGATTTTTCTATCAATCAATTCCCATGTTTTTATTCTTTTCAAAAATTCCTTTCTATGTTGTTTGCTGGAAGTACCTTTTCTGGTTTTCCTGTACTGCATTGAATTTATTTTTCTATTTCTTTGTGATTTCAGTGGAATTTGGAGAAGGAATGGCAAAGTGGAAGTCCTTCTTCTATATCATGCCTTGTTTTTGTTGGAAGTTACTCTCTTTTTCGTCTCAGAGGCTGATTCTCCTCCCATAACCAGTGATTTTCCTATAAGCTCATTATCCTGGATGATGGTTTGACTAACCAAGGCTAATGACTGCTGAGGGGTTTCTGAGGAAACTTGGGTAGCCTGATGGGGGCCATCTGCCTCTCCATGCGGGTTCTAGTTGTGGAGTACACTGCTCTGTTCATGGAGGCCATGCACATTGGCCAAAGAGCAGCCCCATTGCAAAAGGATCTAAGTGAGCATTTTCCATGCTCACAGGTCAAATGAGAGGACTTCCCACATTTATTCAGAAGGTAGTTGAAAGTGGTCAGCCCCAGATCTCCCATATGACTGGTTGTTGCTACTTGTACCTCAATACTTGGAAGGCCGGTTCTGGCCAGGAACAACTTTCGCTTTACTCTGAAAACATGGGCAGGTGGGCACAGAATAGAGCGAGTCTATCCCTGAGGCAGAAACTCCTTCAGGCTAACTTTGTGGCAGACACTGTTACATGAGTCTTAGGTGAGTTAACTCATTTAGTCTTCAGAACAATCCTCTGAAGTAGGTATTGTTATTATCCTCAGTTTACAGACACAGAAACTGAGACACAGAAAGACCATTCAGCCAGTAAGTGGTTGAGGCAGGACTGAAACTCAAGAAGTCTTGTGACAGTTGTGATGAGTTAGTAGTGATGGTGGCTACCACGTAGGTGTGTGGATAGATGTGCAGTGGCTTCTCCTCCAACGGAAAACTCCCAAAGCCTTATGAAACAGCCTGGTAGCTACAGTTGCCCAAGGGTGCAGGAGCATCCGTGAGCTCAGCAGATTCTGTTCCAAGTCGCATTAAAGAGGCAGATTTATCACAAACTATCTCCTAAAGACAAAATATATTTTCCAAAAATGGACAAAACACGACGTCCCATCCCACATGCTGTTCTTTTGAAGTAACTTTGATATTATATTCATGTTTAGAGGTGGAGGTCCCTGTTTCTTCCCTGTGATGCCGGGCAGAATTGTGACTACAATGGAAATAATGCTCTATGGCTTTTGAAGCTAGATCCTAAAAGGCAATGCAATATACATATAGTTCTCTTGGAACCTTTAATCTCAAAATCCAACCACCATGCTGTGAAGAAGCCTGCATGCAGCCCATGGAGAAGTCCACACAGCCAGAAAAACTTAGGCCCAAGGCTCACATCCCCAGCTGAGCTACCAGCCTACAGCCAGCCCCAAGGTGCTGCCGTGTGAATATCTTGAAAGTGGATCCCACAGGCCCAGGCAAGCCATTCTTGCCAATAAAATGTGGAACAGAGATGTGATTCCTTTTTAAGCCCTCCCCAAATAACAGATTCATAAGCAAAAATAAAGGACTGTTGTTGTTTTAAGCCACTAGGTTTTGGAGTGGTTTGTTATGCAGCCATAGATACATTCTGGATATTACCTACTTGTCCCCAAAAATCCAAGGCTTCAGTCTAATAGGTGGGACTTCCTCTGAGGGCTCGGACAATCATCAAACTTTCCCCATAACTTTCACCAAATTGTTGAGCTGCTCCAGGAGAGGAAGAATATCAAGAGTATATTTACAATCTTCCTTGATTTTATTTACCTTTAATTTTAACCTATTTAGAATACAATTTAGATGGAGTCATAATATAGGACTCTAACTTTGTTTCTAGTTATAACACAATAGTTCATTACATTTTCATCATTTTGCTATTGATTTAAAATATCATCTTTATCATAAGTTTGGCCCCTAAAGGCAATATTACCAAGGTGAAGTTGAACACAAAATAAACCTACACACAGAGGTGGTAGAAAGGAAATTTGCTAATTGACCTTCACATTAGTTGGAGACAACCTCTGCTAAAAATTCATAACCACAAACTAGCACTTACATGAATGTGTAGTCTGAGTTCATGCTACTTTAAAAAAAAAAATCAACCACTCTCAAGAAGAAAATGCATTTCAAAATGGCCCTGGGTTACTTGTATGCCAAGTAAGTAGCAGAGGCAAACACAAATTATCTCTGGACAACAATAATTTCAACCTATGCCTCAAGAATATATATATATGTATATGTATATATGCATATACATACAAATATATAAAGCAAAAATTCCTTAAAAAAACCTTTATTCATACTGATATACCTGAATAAAGAGTGGGAAAGGAAAGACCCTCCCTATAGTAGAATGCCTACTTAAACATGTAGAAAAACACAATTTGCAATCCACATAGTAATAATTGGCTCAAGGCAAGAAAAATCAATAAATGCTAAAAGTACTAGAGGTGTAATGAGGAAAAGGGATACAGTATTTGGATAGTTTCAAGTATTGGCCCACAAGATACTTACTAATTGCAGAGAAAGTAGTAACTTTACATTTGAAAAACATGGTAGATATCACCTTAATCAAGAGATCAAAGTTGATATTACTAATAATGATACAAATTGGTATGTTTTCACGGTAGAATAGTATTTCTGCAAACAATCCAGATTTCTGGATCCAATATTAAGGAAACAGCAGATGAACCAAAGTTGTGAGACATTCTACAAAATAACTGGTTTTTCCTTTTTAAAAATGTCAGTCATGAAAGACAATGATGGAGGAAACTTTCCAGATTGGAAATAGAGAGACAAAGCCACCTGAATATATTAAGTGATCTGGGAGTTTTCTTTCAAAGGTTGCAAATTGAGTCTTAATTTTGATCATGTTTTTGTGGCTATATAAGAGAATATTTTAGGACATACAGTTTGAGGTATTTATGGATAAAGGGGCATCTGTAACTTATTCTCAGATGTTTTGGGGGAAAAAGTTGTAGTTATTAATATTTATTTCTCTAAAAAAATTACCCAAAAATGTAGAGGCTAAGAACAATTATATTATTTACTCAATAATATTTACCCAAGTGAATACCTTATGTGTGGTTGTTATGGAAACAACCAAGATGTTCAACAAGTAAAATGATAAACTGTAGCATATCCATATAATGGAATACTACTTAGTAATAAAAAGAAATGAGCCATTGATTCATGCAAAACTAATGAATCTTAAATGAATTTTGCTAAGAAAAAGAAACCAGATTCAAGAGGCTATATGATTCGATTTCTATGATATTGAAAAGACAAAACTATAGAGTTGGAAAATAGATCAGTGCTTGCCAAGGATTGGGGGAAGGGTGAGTCATTGACTACAAAGGGCCTGTATGAAGACGGAGTTTAGGGTGATGGAACTATTTTGTATAGTTCTAGGGCAGTGAAGACATGTCTTGCTACGTTGATTAAAATAGAAGTTTTACTGCAAACAGATTTAAAAAACAAATCAGGAAATCAGGGGAAGTGGGAATCCAAGTATGAAATGTAGATTGAGACAAGTGAATTTAATTTTGTCATGACCTCATTGAAAGGAGAGATGAAAAAAGGAGCTGGCCTAAATAACTTTGGAAAATGGTGTAATTTGAAAATTTGGAAAGTGGTGTAATTCTGAAACTACATGTTTACTAGACTTGGACAAATATGTAAACACACTGAAGATAACTGGAGCTAAGTTTATTACTTTCAGAAAAATAAATTATAAATAAAAGGGTGGAAAGAAAGAGACTAGAATGGATTATAGTTGAAGATAAATGAAGTTATATTTATTTTCCTATAGTAATAGAGAAATGTAGATATATGGGTATACATGGGTTTGTATATACATATTTGTTTCCTTGCCTTGCTCACTGAGAGGACTAGAACAGTGGCAGTAGCAGTTAACTCATACAATGGCCCGATCTTAGTTTCTAAATGCCACCCTCCAATAAAAAGAACCAGGACTTCTTAGGGAAACAGCCAATTCTAGGGCTGGGGCAGGAAACATTCAAGATGAGCCTGGAGCATCATATAGTGCCAGAAAGAAGCACCACAAAATAAAAAAGGATGGGAGTATGTCAAAAGTACACTGCTAGGTGCAATGGTATGTGCCTGCAACCCTAGCTATTTGGGAGGCTGAGGCAACAGAATCACTTGAGCCCAGTTTGAACCCAGCCTGGGCAGCATAGCAAGATCCTGTTTCTAAAACAAGCAAACCACATACACACACACACACACACACACACACACACACACACGAATCAATTTGAATGTGTTCCCAGTAGTCTAAGCCAGAACAAGTTGAGCAATGAAATGATAGTATAAGATTATAATCCAAAGAATACAACAAATATTCATGAATCCACACTAATATAAGTTATTAGATAAACAGATAAGGGAAAAGGAACAGTCTTCTTTAGAGTGGAATTCCAAATAGGGTATGTAGATGCTCCCCCTTCCAGGAGGTGAGGTTTAATTCTTGTCTTCCAGAGTGTGGGCTGAACTTGATTAGCAGTTCAGACCTTAAGGTTCTCCTCACTCTCTGAAGAAGGAATGGATAAGTCATGTGGCAGGGGGAGGGGTAAGGGAACAGGGAGAGAGGGAGAGAACGAGGAGAGAGGTAGAGGAAGTGTATTTCCCAAAAGAGGAAGAGAGGAGAGGGAGAGGGAAACTAAGCTGAGAGATACAGAAAAGGGCCAGATGACAGACACTTGTGAAAATTTGATAGACCCTAAAGAACTACAAGAAACAATCTTAGTATGTCAAGTATTCTGCAAAATATTGAGAGCAGAGGTTGGAGAACATATGTTTAAGGGACCTTGGGACTAATGGAAATAAAGACATTTAAAAGGTAGGAGAAGGTCTTATTCAAATTTGAATTTGAATATACAGGTTATCTTTTATGTTTCCGAAGAAGAAGATAGAAGCTTTCTGAGATATCCATGGATCTTCCTAAACTATTCAATGAAAATGTTTTTATTGGGTCCGGGTGTGGTGGCTCACACCTGTAATCCCAGCACTTTGGGAGGCCGAGGTGGGTATATCACTTGAGGTCTGGAGTTTGTGACCAGCCTGGCCAACATGGTGAAATCCATGTCTACTAAAAATACAAAAATTAGCAGAGCATAGTGGCATGTGCCTGTAGTCCCAGCTACTCGGGAGGCTGAGCCAGGAGAATTGCTTGAACCTGGGAGGTGGGGGTTGCAGTGAGCTGAGATTGCGCCACTGTACTCTAGCCTGAGCGACAGAGTGAGACTACATCTCAAAAAAAAAAAATTTTTTTTTAATTGGAACATTATTCAATATTAAACACAAAACTACAGTAATGTAACTTCCAACCACAAAACAAATTTGCTGTAGATAGAAAATGGATTAATTTAACAGTAAATGTATTTGTTAATACCACACAGCTCAGCATTTATGTACAAAATTCTGGTAGATAGAAAAATTTGAAATAGCCATCTATTTTTTGCCAGATTTGCAAGTAAGATCAAATTGGTGGCTTCGGAAGATTAGAAAAAGTAACAATGTCAAATAAAACTTTCTTCTGACAATATGATGACATAACTGGAATGGCAATTCCTATCAGAAAGCTACAGAAGATAGTTTAGTACTGATCTCTGGCGAAGCAAAAAGCCTAACAGATAGATATTAAATAACTCAATTTGGCTGGTTGCCAACAAACACTTGCGGCGCTCCTGTCTTTATCAATCATCTTTTTTTTTTTTTTTTTTTTTTTTTTGAGACAGAGTCTCACTCTGTCGCCAGCCTGGAGTGCAGTGATGCGATCTCGGCTCACTGCAACCTCTGCCTCCTGCGTTGAAGCAATTCCCTGCCTCAGCCTCCCGAGTAGCTGGGATTACAGGCACCCGCCACCACACCTGGCCAAGTTTTGCATTTTTAATAAAGATGGGGTTTCACTATTTTGGTCACGCTGGTATTGAACTCCTGACCTCATGATCCACCCACCTCGGCCTCCCAAAGTGTTGGGATTACAAGCATGAGGCACTGAGCCTGGCCTATCAATCATCTTTAATTTGGGATTATGACAACTCATTTCTTTGGCTGATGAAACTGTAGGACTGAACCAAATTAGATGATGGGGTAAGGACTAGTGGGCACCTTGTTCCTTCATTAACCCTGAGTGAGTCTTAACTCAATGTCTCTCTTGTTTCTTTCCCACACTCAATATGTGAGCCACGTCAGAGTGGGGAAATGTTCCCCACACTGACAGTGTGCAGTCTTGACTACCATCATCAGGACTCTATGTTGTGGCATAGCAAACTTCACAATCAGACAGGAACAAGCAACCATAAACAGATATATCAGGCCTTAGAACAATAATCACCTGTATCAGTCAGTTACTTGAGCTCTGTGTTGGTAACAACTTTACCTAAAAATGGGTGGCAGTGGCAGTAGAGTATTTTTGTTAAGCATGGGCTCTTGAGCCACACTGACCAATTATTGGGGTTCAAATCCTGGTTTCATTACATGTGACTTATTTGCTTCTCTGTGAACCAGGAATAATAGAACTTACCTCAGAGGCTGTCAAGATTAAATGAGTTAACATACATAAAGCACTTAGACATGTCCTCATTCAAATGTCCTCAACAAATATTTACTGAGCACTTACTTTGTTTCAGGAATTGTTCAGGGCACTGGAGATAACTGAGCAAACAAAATACACAAAGCCTCTGATGTCTTGTGAAACATACATGCTATTTTGTTATTGTTGATAAAAGGGAACTTCAATTTCCCAAGAACTCTCTGGGTCCTTGCTAACTCAAAGTGAGCGAGGTCCATAAACAAGCCATGAGGCACCACCTGGAAGCCTGCGAGGAATGCACAATCTCAGGACAGATCCACACTTAATGAATCAAGGGATGCATTTTAACAACGTTCTCAGGACACACACATGTACATTAATGTTTGAAATGTTCTGTCTAGATCATAAATCCTGTACTTGGACTTAAGGAAATATCTTGAAGGTTTCCTGCATTCCAAGGTGAGAATGGCATTGAAATTTTAAAACTGCTCTAAAAAAATGTTTTCAAGATTATTTTCATGTCAAAATGCATGTTGAAGTATGTGACCTTAAGGGGTGGAAATATGCTTATTATATATGTCTATGCCTTACATTCCTATAAAATACTATTAGGATACTATAACATTCCAGGGTTAATCTAGGTAAATGGCTCCCTCTAACGGAAATATTTTGATTTATACATCACTTGGTATTAAGCTTAGAGCCCTAAGAGAATCTCAAGAAAAATAAAACTCATTTTAAGAATCTTAAGGAAAATGTGCATGCCTATAAGGGACAAATAAAAGATGAGGTTTAACAAAAACAGAAATGCCTGTAAAATCCTAGCATACATGGAGTAAGACTTAGTAACCTTCAATTCTTTTCTTTTCACATATAATAAAGAGTGGGTCTCTGAACAAGTGCTAACTTTTAAACTAATGAAGTGTTAAAAAGACAGCATCTCAGATAAACTTTTCTATTTGCGGAATATGTGCCTTCAAAGTGAAAAAGTAAAAGTATTTAAGGAATTTTTGACAGTAAAGATGACAAAATTTCAATGGTAAAAACCTCAATTACCTTTGCACCAACCTAATATATTATCTGTCCTTGTAGAAAATATTGAATAGTTGGGTTTAACAACAAAAGCTCTTATGTTCTCTAGTTCCCAAGAATACTGGATTGAAATGATCTTGAGTTAACACATCATATAACATGTTAAGTGTTGTTATAAATTTGCCTTTTTAGGACGGGCACAGTGCCTCATACCTGTAATCCCTGCACTTTGGGAGGCTGAGGCAGGTGAAATCACCTGAGGTCAATTCAGACCAGCCTGGCCAACGTGGTAAAACCCTGTCTCTACTAAAAAAAATTTTAAAAATTTAAAAAATACAAAAAATTAGCTAGGCATGGTGGCAGACACCTGTAATTACAGCTATTTAGCAGGCTGAGGCAGAATTGCTTCAACTGGGGTGGTGGAGGTTGCAGTGAGCCAAGATAGTGCCATTGCCCTCCAGCCAGGGTAACAAGAGTCAAATTCCATCTCAAAAAAAAAAAAAAAAAAAAAAATTGCCTTTTTCCACAGTCCTGGTTTTATTATAAAAGATGAACTTAAACAAATAGGTCTTCTCTGGTGCAATGAAGTTATATGTGAAACATGAGTATTTATGTACCATTTAAAGAATAAGAACATCCATGTACTTACCACCCAGGTACAAAGATGTTCATGATTGTATTTTCAGCTCTGCTTCACAGATGTAGTCATCTTAATTTTGTATTATACATGTATACATACATCACTATGTATTTTTTGTTTTTAAACTTTGATATAAATGGCTTCTCTGTAGGTACAGAATTGAGACTGGCTTCTTTGGCCAAGCTCTATTTTAAACATTCACCCATTCTTTGGGGCATTTGGGTTATTCCTTTTTTTTTTTTTTTTTTTTTTTTGCTATTGCAATGCTGATAGACATTCTTGTTTCCTGGCACATGTCAAGTTATTCTAAGGTATATATACACTGTACATAAACCTTGGGAGTAGAATACAGGTCTAGGAGTAGGCATAGGTTTTAGCTTACACAAGTGTTAAACTTTACTGGGTAATGGCAAATTGGTTTCCAAAGCAGATGGACTAAATCATCACTCTTAAGTTCCTATTCCTCCATCATTCATCCCAACAGTTGATAGTGACTGAATTTCCAATTAGTGAATGTAAAGACATTTAGCACTTTTCCATTTGTTTATGGGCTACCATGCAGGTGACTTAGGGGATGATTTATAGGTCAAACCACACACACACACACACACACACACAAATATATATTAGTAATTTCTAAATTTCTTTCATGTTGTACTAATGTACTCTCACTACTGATGTATGAATGTCTGTTTCTGTATTCCCTAGATAAAAGTATGTCCTCAAGTTTCTTTCACCTTTGTCAATGTGTATGCAACCTATTAAATGATGACCATCTTTAAAACTTAAAATTCAACCTTGTGAACTATAAATATCCTTGCCCACTTTTCTACTGGGCCATCCTGACTTGTGTGCTTTAAAACTTAAGAAATTAACCATTTTCTGTGGAAGAAGCCTGCCAAATTCTCCCCAGGCTTTACTGTCAGGCAGAATTTTTTTTAAGACAGGGTATTACTCTGCTGCCCAATCTGGAGTGCAGTGGCATGATCATAGCTCAGTACAATCTTGAACTCCTAGGCTCAAGTGATCCTCCCAAGCCAGCCTCCCAAAAGTAGCTAGGACCACAGGTGTGTGGCACTATGCTCGGCTAATTTTATTTTTTGTAAAGCCTGGCATCTCCCTAAGTTGCACAGGCTGGTCTTGAACTGCTGGGCTTAAGCAATCCTCCCCACTTGACCACGTAAAGTGCCACAACACCCAGGTAATTTTTTTGTAGTGATGGGGTTTCACCATGTTGCCCAGGCTAGTTTTGAACTCCTGAGCTCAAGGGACCCACCTGCCTTGGCCTCCAAAGGTGCTGAGATTACAGGGATGAGCCACCTCACCTGGCCTTTTAAAAATTCTAACTCTAAAGTGTCATAAAAGTTTCCAAATATATTAGTGTATTTAGATGTTTCTAAACTTAGTTCTTTTAAGCTGCCTATTCATGCATCGTAGTTTTAATTCCTGAAGCCATAATTTAAAAGAACATCAAACTGGCATTGTTCCATACTCATTACTGTTTTTAACAATTTTTCAGCCTTACCTTACTTTTTCATATGAACTCTAAAATCCTCTCATCTAATTACAAACAAAAACTTATTGCTCATCTTTTTTGAGATGGTGTTTTATTTTGAATGTAGACACTACAAGCTGGTAATATTCAGGGTAGGAATTTGTTTGGCTGCTTTGGCTTGTTCACTTTTCATAAACTTCCAAATTTTTTGAACAATTCATTTTTAAAGAAACAAAGCCACTGAACTTGGCTCTGAGGAAAACAGAATTCCAAGTTTTGTAGAAACCCTAGAAGAGAGACAGGAGATGGCTCTCATTCTGCTTCTCCCATAGCCATACAAAAATCTGCCAAAATCATGACCTTCGAGCTATAAATGTAATTCTCATTCCAGACAATATACATCAGAATACCATGCTCCTTTCTTTTTACCCAGCTCTCAGACTGTAATGTTGAATGCTACAGGGTAAGTCCCTACCATCTTTAATTGTTTCAGTCCTCAGATGATGTTCTTGTTCAATGGCTTGAAATAGCATTTATACACCAACTTCCAGCTTTCCATCTTCAGCCAGGTTATCTCCCTGAACTCCCAACTGCCTACTCCTCATGGATGTCACAAACCAAATGCCAGAACTTTCCTACTCTGGTTAAGGTAAATCCCACCCTTCCCAGCTGCTGAAGTCAGGCCAAAAGTCTTAAGAGCCATCTGTGATTCTTCTCTCCACAACCCAAATCCAGTATACTGGCAAATGTTGATTCCTCTTTAAAACATATCCAGACATCCAGCCACTTTTCAGCCTCCCAACTACCACCGATTCAAGCCATTGACAACTGTTACCTGCTCATAATAGCATCCCTTAAATGGTCTACTTGCTTTGACCCTTGTGCTACAGTCTATTCTCAATGACATCACTTTTCTAACCCAAAACCCTAAAATGGCTCTTTACTTCCTTCAGGTATAATATCAATACCTCCTGGCCCTCCAGTTACCTCTTAGATCTAATCTATTCTCCCTTACTCTTGGTACTCAAGTTATAACCCTCTCATTTGCTTCACACAAATGCGTTAGTTCTTGGGACATCTGTCCTTATTGTTCCCTTTACCTGAAATACTCTTCCTCAGACATCCATCATTCCTTCAGGTTTTTGCTCATATGACACCTTCTCAGACCTACCTCCTTACTCCATTTGACAAAGCAAGCCTTTCCCACTATCACCTTCCATCTCCTTCTTTCCTTATGGTCTCTTGCCACCATTAACACGCTACTTACCTGTCTCCCTAAAAGAGAATGTTAAGCTCCATGAGATGGGGGACAGTGCCTGCAATAAAAGACTCAAGCAACTGTTAAATATGTAATATAAAAACCTAGATTTTGTATATAAAATTTCCTAAAGTTAGAAAATCATGCTATTAAATCACAACTTAGAGCACATGTGACAGAATCCATTGAAGTTGGTGCTAGATATGAAAATGAGTACCACTTAACTGAAAGATGACTAGACCAATTCCCTCTGACTTGCTAGTTCCACTAAGAAATCACTACACAGGTTTGCAAACATTTAAGCATTGGGACACTCACTACAACTTTATTTCTAAGAGTGAAAAATTAGAAATAACGTCTGAATGTCCAACAATAAGAAAGCTACATAAATTGCTTAGAGAATAATATGTAGGTATGTCAATGTATACCAACAAATCTGGATATAACTAAAAACACATAAATTAATCATATATTTATATGTGTGCAGGAATATTATCACTAAGTAGTTGTATTACAATTCATTTAACTGTTCGTCTTTCTTACATTTGTTTAATCAAGTTCTTCAAGAAGTAACATAAAGCTTGAAAAGAATACTTAAGATTTAAATCATCAGAGTGAGACTGCATACATGCATAGAAATGAATTGACTGGCACAAAAACCTAAAGGTTCTCAGTATAACAATTATTCTTGCCAATGGTTTAGAAATTGCATTGAATTTACAAATTGTGGCCAGGCGCGGTGGCTCACACCTGTGATCCCAAGCACTTTGGGAGACCAAGGTGAGCCTATCACTTGAGGTCAGGAGTTTGAGACCAGCCTGGCCAACATGGTGAAACTCCCTACTTAAAAAAAAAGAAATTAGCCGGGCATGGTGGCGTGTGCCTGTAATCCCAGCTACTTGGGAGGCTGAGGTGGAAGTTGCAGGGAGCTGATACAGCGCCACTGCACAGACTGGGCGACAGAGCAAGACTCCATCTCAAATAAAAAACAAAACAAAACTACAAATTGTGATGTGTAAATTATTTTTGTCTATCTGAATACTGGAGATGTTTTGGGAGGTTCTTCAACTTTTACATTAAATCAACACAAGACTCAGAAATTAAGGACTAAAAAAATGACAGAGCTTTGGCAATTCCATATTTCACTGTACAGTACACAAAGGAAATTCAGTCAGAGCTGTGTAGTTCCTACTGCTTTTCCAATTATTCTTAAAGAATCACATGAACTTGTGGAGTCTATGACTATGAACTCAATACAAGAATGCCTGCCAGTCCAAAAACTGTTAAGCCAGCCTTACTTGTCATTAAGATGGCTTAATCACCTGAACTAAGAAAAAAATCATTTACATAAAATGGATAGGGCTTTAGTGTCATTAAAATATTGAAGATTTAGAAAAGACTTCTGATTTCTAATCTTGAACAATTAGGCTGATTTTAATTATCTTTTCCCCACAACCTAAGTCCTAAAATTCTGGAATCTTTAACTCTTGAAGATATGTTTTAGAACATGATATCCAAGTTCCAATTTTCTTAACAAAATAGAAGTATCTCAAATTCATGGTCAGGTAACAAAGAAAAAGAAACCTAAGCCTCACTTCCAAGTTTTTGCGTTGTATTAACTTAATCTTAGGCTCTTTCCTGTTTTAAATCTCAAATAAAAGATTATATGACAAGGTCAGGTATGGTGGCTCACACCTGTAATCCCAGCACTTGAGAGGCTGAGGCAAGTGGATCACCTGAGGTCAGGAGCTCGAGACCAGCCTGGCCACCGTGGTGAAACCCCATCTCTAATAAAAATGCAAAAATTAGCTGCGTATGATGGCACACGCCTGTAATCCCAGCTACTCAGGAAGCTGAGGCAGGAGAATCATTTGAACCTGGGAGGCAGAGGTTGCAGTGAGATGAGATCAGGTCACTGTACTCCAGTCTGGGCAACAGAGCAAGACTCCGTCTCAAAAAAAAAAAAAAAAAAAAAAGACAATATATGACAGTTATGCACACATACTCCCTGAAATGTGTTAATACATTAGTACCATGCAACCGTATTAATGGATTATAACCTGAAGAGAAAATTACTTTTATAAATGTTAATTCCCAAAATCACAAATTTTAATTTTTTGAAGGATAAACAGAAAGCCTTCATAGGACATACATTTATATACAGTCACGCAATCTATTCTTACATCAACGTTTTATATTCACAATTTCACCTTTAATTCACTTTTTATATAGTATCTCCCCCATCCTCAAACTGCTGAATGTAGGATCAACTGCTTAAAACATATCAAGGAGTTAAGTTAAAATGTGGGAAAATAGACTTTTACTATACGATGCAAATAAGAAAACACTTATTTTAAAAAACAATGTTCAACAACAAAAGTATACTAATGTGTAAGCTAAGGAAAAAACAAAACAAAAACTCTCAAACTAAAAACAAGGAAAAAAACCCCCAAAAACACAAGGCTTATTGAGACCCAAAATGGGGTAAGAGGGAAAAAGAAAACTCATTTCCTTTCATTAAAAATCAGAGTGCAACATCTATAGTTAAACAACTTTATTAACATAGTCAAGCAGTGATTAACATTCACATCTATTATGTCACATCATACAAATGTAAATACAAAATTACTACAGTACAATATATATTCTCTGCATGATCCAAAATATTTGGTGGCCCCAAAAAACTCTCTTTAAAATTCAGCAGCTTATCAAAAATTAAAACCGTATTCTATTTAAAATGGAGATCTGTTAGCACAGAGTTAGACTTCAAGAAATAACAATTTAGTACAGTTTGAGAAGTTGCAGGAGGATATGTTTGAAGGACACATTCTAACATAGTGTGGCAGGTACAGGAAACATCAGATTTAAAGCTTTTAAGCATAACTCATACAACCTAAGTTGTCAGCAGAAAGATCCAGTTATTTATAACTAAAGCTAATGCTACTAAATTATTGCACCCAATGTTAACACATTAAGTGTAAAACTGTTTTGTAATATGAAGTCATTTACCACGTTTAAACATCTCTTCTCATAAGATAATTAAGTAAAATTAATTATACAGTACTGTCTAAATACTGTCTCCATAAAAATCACCCAAGCTCAATTTGCTTATATATTCACAAAGGAAAACAACAACAAAGTAATATGCGGAAAGTATAGTGGAACCCTTTTATGAGGCCGGTATCAGAAGGGGACCAACACTGCCTTATAGGCTAACCATGTTATAGGTAGGCTTTTAGGAAGATTAAGACCTGTGAAATAGCTAATCTTGCATAATACCAAGCCACAGTGTAAGGAGATTCTATGGTAGATAAACAAAAACAGTAATAAAAGACTACTGATTAGTGATACACTGCTTGGCAAATAGATTTGGCTTGGTTTAAAAATGTACAAGAGGTGAAAAATATCACCATTTTAACTACTTTCAAAATCATGCATACATTCAGCTATTACGCATCTTTTAAAAAACACAATACATTCTGGGATACAAACCACAATGAACATATGTGTAATTTAAATGTATACCTTAAAAATTAATATGTGTAATAATTAGGCATAAAGAATTATCTATGTAAGTAATGTTAATGGGGGAAAGATCTATGTAAGATTGAAAAAAATTAGTTACAAGTCATCTGGAAACCCTAACAGTGAATAAAACTAACTTTTATGTAAAATTTAATTTTAGAGAGGCATTAGAAGTATCTCCATATTTAATACAGTATAAAATGCAATAAGTTGGTATACAATGCTATATTGCATGGTATTATTACTAGATAATATTATTAACACCACAGCTCATTATGATCTGACTTTTCACTTAGATTATCCCAGGCCCGTAACTATCTGAAGACTACAGTTTTCTTAAAGGTTCCAAGGCTTACACTTAACATTAACAGCTCTAGTAGCAACAGTTTCCCCACCTTGTATTATTTGCAAAAATAATACAGTAAGCAAAGCTGTGTGTGTTTTAAAGTACTATCAAAGGAAGGACTTAAATTGCAGTAATGCATGACACACTCTTCCCCTGGGAAGAATGCTTTTGCACCATTATCTGTTAATACATTCAATATGAATAATATAGATTAACTATATGAAGCAAAAACCCATTTTTTCTCATGGCAAAGGACTTAAATTTAGACTACGAGTTTAAGATGTAATAAATTTATTTCTGGAATTTCTGCTAGGCAGAATAATTTTATATAGGGGAGAAAAATTTCCACTTTCCTATTCTGAGAGTTTGAAGAAAATGAGGACCAACTGTAGCTCATTTTCAGGTAAACCTGCACGCAAAAGGCTTGTCAGGAAGGCTTTAAACCACCCCAGCCTGCTAAAATATTAAGAAGAAAATCAGACTAAATGGAAAGATTCTCAATGAAATACACTAAAAAACAGAATGTAAGTAGGAGGACCCTTTATCAGCATGTCACCAAAGCAAAAACAATACAAGAATATTCACCTGAGATAAAACTTGTATCTGAATATTTTATAATTGAGTAGACAAAGCATTTCAAGAGGAAAGTCCACTGAAATTAGTTTAAAATATACATCTGATCCTATTTTATAATATATGCAATTTAAGCAATTCAGATCAATGAAAAAGTCTTAACCAAAAAAATCACAGTGTTTATCAATATGTTAATTACAAAATGTATGCTACTTGTTTTGTTTTTAAGATGTAATGGCTTGGTAAAGTGTTTTAAAATCTATTCTGAGATCTAACTTGCATAACAAAATCAAGTAGCAATAATGTAAAGCATCAGAACTGGCTCTTAAAATATTATTTACATGTTGATTATTTGGGAAATAACCAACCAAAAAATATAAAAAAGGGATTTTTTTACACAGTATGAAGTCATTGAAGAGATTAAACAATACAAAAAGCAAAATTCTTTCCTGAACAAATGAATACCTGTGGCACTAAGTTCACTTGCTAATGGACTGTAACATGGAACTGCCAAACATGCATTTAAGTTATATTAAATACACTTTCTGTTTCCAACTTAGGTTGATCAGCAGCTTTGTTCTGTTAGAATCCTTCAAAGAGAGAAGCTCAAACAGGAAAAAGAAGGCATATATAAAACAGTAAACACTGACCTCCTGAGGTTCCTACAACATAAAAATATTCAAGTAGAAAAATCTACATCACTTAGCAGCGGCTATTTCTGTAGTTGAGCACACTAACAGCATTTTAGTGTGTAAGGAGCAGATGAAGCCAGCCGTGCTTTAAGCATGCCAAGAGGCAAAAACACTGGAATGTAACAAAGACAAACTCACAATTTCATAGACATCCAGTCAACATTCAAAACTATTAAGACTACACCACAAGAAATAAAGTTGCTTTATATATATATATCCCATGATGTATTAGGTTTTATCGGAAATGCTATATCAGAGCTTACCTCAAAAGATAACTTAAATGGCTTCTGCAAATTCCTGTTCTACACTATGTATCTGAAATATAAATTAGGAAGAAACAATAACCTCAAGGGGAAAAATACACAAAAAATTCCAACTCAATCTCAGGTTGCCAGTCGTATTTACTTAATTTTATTTTCTATTTTAAAATTAAAATTTCATTTAAATTAAAAAATGTCAAGTGACTACAAAACTGGGTACTTTTTAAATAGTGTTACACATCTGCCTAATTGCAAACTAATTTTTAACCTGACAATATTGCTTTTAGTCAATACAGAATTGTCAATCACAGGTTCAAATAACTTTACTGAAGATTGCTTTTACGTATTTGCTTGAAATTGAATTTGGTCATTTCAATTTAAAATATCCATTCCAGAATATTAAAATATCTATCATATTATTCTAAGTATTTGAAGCACTACAGAATATCACTATAATCTAAGAATAAAACAGCTACTCTACTCAGTTATTAAAGACTAACAGGGAGGCAAAATTTGAGCTCCCAGTGAAGCAATGGTACGAGAAAGCAAAATGCCATATACCCTTTGAATCCAACTTACAATTTAAAAAATATTAGGCATTATAAAATAATTTAATTTCAGGCTCTACAGACTGAAATTTGCAAAGCCAAAGTAGAGGAAGGGTGAAAGGACATGTTAAAAAAAAAAAAACATACGCACACGCACACGCACACACACACACATATAACAAAAACCCTTCTGCATGCTACCATGCATTTGAAATTTTTGAAACAGTATAAATTCACACGCACACAGCTCAAACTTCAGTGCAATGGCTGTATCATTCAACACTTTTAGAGAATAGAACCATGCAAAGAGGAGCAACTGCTTATAAAAATGGTTATTCAGTATTTATTCTGCAATGCAAAGGTGACAAACTAAAATATAAAAAGGCTGTTATGGCTTAACATTTTTGTTGCAGATTAAATATGCAGCATTGAAAAATGGAAAGGCGTGGCTTCACCTCTGACCAGCAGAGTTAAAAAGAAAAATCTCTCCATTTTCCTTCATCATCATGGGATACACTGTTCAGGCAATCCAAATTAATAAAGACTTGCACTTTCATATGGACACAAGATCAAGTGTACCAGTTAGGTTTTCACATTCACAGTATATAAGAAAATACACATGGAAGGAAAAGTAAAGGGTTAACTTAAGGATTTATTCACAGGAATACACGTAAGTAGAGAAAAATAACAGAAAAGCTAAACAAATGAAATGAAGAGGATCCAAACCAACTTTCACTCTGTAGCTTTTAACTTGCACCTCGTGTGCATTTATCTAGGGCACAGAGGGCCACCAACATGCGCCAAAATACAGTGTAGGAACCCTGCATTACATCCATTAACTTAAACATATCTTTAAGATCATGCTTTGAACAAAAAAAAGGAAGCTTAGAAGGCAGTATGTTGAGTGGGAATAAACATTGAAATATAGCAATCATTTTTCAACTTCTACAATTGTCTTTATGTGCCAACTAACATTTATGCAGCCTTTTACAGATCTTTTACCATGTAATTTTAGAAATTTTGATAAAATCACTAGTAGTATATAACCATGCAGAAAGCACATCACACTGACAGCACAGAGGCAAAGATTTTGCACAGGTATATCAGCTTTCCACATTGTGCAGGTTACACACAATACAATATCAATCTTATTCCTAACAGATCCTAAAAAAGATATTTCAAGGCCTAGCTGTAAACTACAGTACTTTATATATCTATATTCTTAATAAAAATAAAATCCACAAATCTTAAAAAGGAACTTTAAATGCAGGGCTATATTGAACTGGTAAACTGCAACACAAACTGGCGCAACATAGGTAAATGAATACCAATCTCACTCTATGTGATGCAAGCATGCTACTTTCCCACTAATTTAAATTACTTTCAACCACTATGAGCCAGAATGCATGCCTGAACCTTAAACTGCACTTTAAAAAATAACATCTTGGCCTAGAAATTAAATCTAATGAAGTACAACGATCAAATTATATCCGCTACATTAATGTTCAATGCAAAATTAAGATGTCATCTTTAGTTTGATATGCCCAACCCCATTTATTCCTCCCTCCCTGCCCACCCCAAAAAAGGTAAAAGGAGTGACTCATTTGGCATTTCACAGGGTGCTTCATTGTTTATGTCTGTTTTGTTTTATTTCAAACTTTTTTGGGGTACCTTAAATTGTAACTTCCAAGAACCTGCTTCAACTATGGGAAGGCAAGCTGATTTTAACTATATTAGCTTTGTTTGTGTAGTTCTTCATCAACATGCAAAACAAGGCCCCACCATGTGGGAAAACTTATATAAAAAAACTTTAAATTAAAAAAAAAGGTTTCTTTACTATTTTTAACTCCCATTCTTAGGTTTCCTTTATTGTGCGCTATAGAATTGTTCCTCTTTCTTGTCCCTATGCATCATTTATATGGTTCTTGTTTTGGTACAATTCCCCATAATATTCCACAATGTACTGTTTTGTGAGTAGACTGAATAGATTTTTTTTGCTTCTTCACATCCAGTGCAGAGTTGTAATTGGAGACATATTTCCACCCACAAAGGCTCCAGATGGTAAAACGTTTCCCAACATCGACTTAATACAGTGACGGCAACACCTCCCTCCCGCCCCTCCCAGTAGGGTTGGGATTGTACTGTATTCCCTACTGGTTTACCCTTCCCCCCTGTAAAGGGTAACATTTTCCCTGGGTGCAGAGGCTCCCTCATAGTCTCCAAGACTGAAGGACCTATAAGAAAGAGAACAAAAACAATTTTATTTTTAACACTCGTTTGTCTTTCAAAGCCAGCAGAACACAAAATTAATCAAATAAGAATGCTATCTTTACCTACAAAGAAAATGAGAAATTTGGACAAACCTGCCTAAGATCATGTTAGTCACTTATGACCATGCTGCTTCCCTCTCCTATAGAGCTGAATTGTTTGCTGCATCAGGTATGAAAAGTGAGGCCAAGCTGGGAGAAGAGTTGTATAGAAAGGTGTACAACACTTTGTATAGAAGAAATGTGCCTTGTATGATGCTATAAGTCTAATTCTTTATCCCCTTTTGCAAAATGGGACCCAAAGGGAACTGGTTATTTCTTATATAACAAGTGGCCTTACTTTCTTCAAAATTAAATAGCACTTTCTTTAGGACACTCCTTAGAATGAAAACATCATCTTATTTTCCCAATATTAAGCAAACAAAAATCCAACCTATCAAAAAAAAAAAAGCATTTGTTATTTGGGGGTGTCTGATATTTTAGCCTATAAGGCACTAGAAGTGTTCACTATCACAGTAAGGTCACTTATTCAGTAAATATCAAAAAACAAATTCTAAATAGAAAAAGAAAGAGAAAAAGAACAAATTTAACATTTATTCATTTATCGTAGAGACAGCATCTTGCTCTGTCGCCTAGGCTGTAGTGCAGAGGTGTGAATATGGCTCACTGCAGCCCCAACTTCCTGGGTTCAAGCAATCCTCCTGCTTCCGCCTCCTGAGTATCTGGGACCATAGGTGCATACCACCATGCCCAGCTAATTTAAAAAAAAATTTTTTTCATAGAGATGGAGGTCTTATCACGTTGCCCAGGCAGGTCACAAACTCTTGGGCTCGAGTGATCCTCCTACCTCAGCCTCCCAAAATGCTGTGATTACAGGTGTGGGCCATTGAGCTCCACCTATACTTCCCTTCTTAATGTTCCTAATTAGTTATCATTCTGATCCTATTTCACTTGGTCATTTCCATTATCTTCCAGTCACTTGGTTTTCCTGGTGAGAACTTTTCTCTATGCTAATCAGTTTTAATGATTAAAAAAGATATTAAAAAAATAAGGTGAAATTACTGGGAGATTTAAACTGTTACCTGATAGTGTCCTTTACAAACAGAACTCTACTACCCATACATGCTAAATTTTGGACATTTATGAATGTTCATGTGAATTCACAGAGGGTGGTTAATCCATCTGTGTACAAATACAACCAACCCCCCTTTTTCTCCTACCTCTAAAGGGGAGTGCAAAAAGACAGGAATAAAAGATACTGATCTACTTTTATCTCTAATTAGAACACCGAGAACTATTTCATACCTTGTCTCACAACAGTTAATTCATAAATGGTGATGAGACCATGGAGGTAATAAATCTCAAAGTGCTCAAGACTTATTATAGCTTCTTGTTGAACCTTTGAAGCTGCAAGTCATTCTCATCTTTTGCATTCTCATAATTTAACATAAAGTAAATCCAGTACTTTTCCAAAATGCCAAAGCCACTTTGGAAAACAGCTCTTCCAAAGAGGTTTCAAGTCCATTTCTACTACTTCTTGGGTTAGACAACTTGGATGGTAAAATCTTTCCAGATTTAAATTTTAGCTCGGAGTAAACAAGCAAGCCAAAAAAACCCCCTCCAATTCAATCTAAGGTGTAATTCAATTTGGTGTATTATCTTCTGTACATGCTCATTCAGCACATCTTCTGGCTTCCAGTCAAATACATCTTAAGTCATGCTGAACATCTAAAGATGAATGTCAAAACCCTGTTATTTACTGTATTGGCCCACATTCCTAACCTTTACTGAGTGAACTTAGTGTGCCAGGCAACATACTAACTTCTGGCATCACATACAGTGTAGTTATTTAATCTTCTACATAACTCCATGACAAAACCAAAGCTCAGAGATGAGAATTGCTAGTCCCATTTAAGTACAGAAAAGCTCAAGGAGCAAGAGTTCAAATGGACATAGTCCTCCAACATCCCAAATTAAAACAGAATCTTTCATTACCTATTTTAAAATATAATGCTGGGCACATGGTAGGTACTCGATGAAACATACAGTGAAAAACACTGGGCCAAAACCCAGTTTCAATTCTACTTGGTTTTTCCTTCAAAGCACATAAAATGGAAAGTCCTTGTTATATCAGACACTTTAAATTCATGCTCCAAAACGAAATCAATTTTACCCCACCACTATGAATGCTGATATCTTCTTGAAGGAAAAAAGAAAAAAGAAATAAAAAGGAATAGTTAAATCAATGTCGAGAAATCCAACCAGTGTACCAATATGGATTTCTTTATTCCTATGATTCTAACTGGAGCTATTTCATTTTTCTTGGCTTGTTGGTTTCACTAAAAAAAATTCTTTAGCCTTCACTTAAGTAATTTTATTTTCTATTTATTTGAGACAGAGTCTTGTTCAGTTGCCCAGGCTGGAGTGCAGTGGCATGATCTTGGCTCACTGCAACCTCCACCTCCCAGGTTCAAACAATATTTCCACCTCAGCCTCCCAAGTAGCAGGGACTACAAGTGTACACCACCACACCTGGCTCATCTTTGTATTTTTAGTAGGGATGGGTTTTCACCATGTTGGCCAGGCTGGTCTCAAACTCCTGACCTCAAGTGACCTGCCCACCTCAGCCTCCCAAAATGCTGAGATTATAGGCATGAGCCACCACACCTGGCCTACTTAAGTAATTTTAAATTTAAAGCCCAAGATAGCATGATATGAGGCAATGTTATTCAACCTCTATAGAAAACAAATAGCTTTTTATCCTACTTAGTAGTCTGAAATGATAGCTCTAATAAAATTTTCATCCTGATAATTTCCAGACTTTTTATAACTTACCCCTAATTTTGGGACTGCAGCTTAAGTGTATCAGATTAAACACCATAAAAAGCTGCAAGACGCTCTTTTAAGGGAAGAGGAAACTGGTCAGAGAAACGCCTCCAATTTTCATCACCAACTTGATTTTTAAATCCATGAAGGATCTGTAAGAGTGAAAAACCGTTAATTTATCAATAACAAAAGAGAAAAACTCAGATCTGCATAGCTTCTGAAATCCAACACAACTGATTTTATTATTTATAAATTTTATCCATTTTAAAGTAGCAATTCTCAAACTTTTAGGATTCCATATCATTCTCTGCTGATTTGTTTTGGCTCTGTACTCCCACCCAAATCTCATCTTGAATTGTACTCCCGTAATTCCCGAGTGTTGTGGGAGGGACCCGGTGGGAGGTAACTGAATCATGGGGGCAGTTTCTCCCATACTGTTCTGTGTGGTAGTGAGTAAGTCTCATGAGATCTGATGGTTTGTTAAGGGGAAACCTGTTTCACTTGACTCTCATTCTCTTTCTTGCCTGCTGCAATGTAAGATGTGCCTTTCACCTTTCACCCTGATTGGTGAGGCCACACCAGCCACAGGAACTGTAAGTCGAATTAAACCTCTTTCTTTTGTAAATAACCTGGAGTGCAATGGCGTGATTTCAGCTCACTATAACCTCTGCGTCCTGGGTTCAAGCAATTCTCCTGCCTCAGCCTCCAAAGAAGCTGGGATTACAGGCGCCCACCACTACATCCAGCTTATTTTTTGTATTTTTTATTTTGAGATGGGGTTTCACCATGTTGGCCAGGCTGGTCTTGAACTCCTGACTTCAGGTGATCCACCCACCTTGGTCTCCCAAAGTGCTGAGATTACAGGTATGAGTCACTGCACCCTATCCTCAGGCATATCAGCAGCATGAACACGGACTAATACACCTGCCTTGCCTAAAAGTACCTCATAGCATTGCTTAAACTCCTGCTTTGAGAAGTTTAGAATTTGGCCAAGAGTTCTAGTAACAGATATACTCTAAGCAACCTCTGATACCATACCAATGAAAAAACGAAGTATAGAAGTCATCCAAGGAATACAATTTTTATGTCATATTTTTTTCAAACTGGGAACATAAAAGCTTTGAATTCACAACAAACTATAATTTGCTAACTTTAACCTTGGGCGATTCAAATATGTAATTGCATTTTATTTTTTACAGTGGTTGAGTACTGAGGAGTTAATCAAAAGGGGGATTAACAAAGCAAATAATGACATGGGGTTACTCCTGTGGAGGCCATTTAGATTTACTCTATTTCAGATTATACTCCAAATCTCCATTTCCATCTTGAAAAACATATGCTATTTTCCTTAAATGGAATAATGAGACTGCATAAACTAGTGGTATGCTTGGGAAAATATTTTAAAAGTGCATGCTCTACAGATAGAGTCACTGCTGTATTTTAAGAAAAGACCAAGTCAACTTTGTTACCAAGAATAAAGGTTATAATCTATCAATACTGACTTGAAGAGCTGAAGTTTCACAAAAAATGTAAACATAATTTAAAGTTGTCCACTAGGATATTAGCAGTACCAAGATGATGCATCATAAAGACTTATTAGTTACCTTACAGAACATGTCTCTGAGATCATCTTTTGGGTTAATCCATGATGCAACAGCATCACAAAAAAATATAAAATCCTGTAACAAGCAAGAAATACATCTTAGGTTGATACAAGGCCAAACTCAGCAAAAGATATATGTAAGCCTCAGAGTTTATATCACAATAGAATCCTAGCTTAAAAAAGGAAACATTTAAAAATTAACTATGATCATAAAGAATTAGAAGAAATTACCTTAATGGCTGTCCCTATTAGCCCACGGTCAAGGAACCTCAACTCATTCAGTTTATACTGGAATTTAATGTCCTGTATCATACAACAAAATAACCCCCCTGTGCAGTAAATGTTCAGCATCAGAAATGAATTGAAAGCACCAAATCGACACCCATAAAAATACCCCTTCATTTACTGGATTAAAGAAAAAGAAAATCAATGATCTTACAGTTCTGAGTGGCCTAGAAATAACTTAAAGCTAGCTAAATATATATTAAATCATCTTGATTTGAAATATAGAAATTAATAATTTCAAGATCCATTTTCAGATACAACTTAAACAACCAAAAGTTAGAAGAAAAACTATGTAATTACAAATACCCAATTCAAACAAGAACAAAAAACCCAACTTTTGGACAGTTACTTAAAAGATAATCAGGCTATTCTGATTACAAGAACAAGATGACAATATGCTTTAAGCATTTCATTAAAATATTCTCTCAATCTTGCCTATCATATTGAAATATTAACAGTTCAAACAATAATATTCAACATATTGCTCAATTTCTGACATGTGAACTATAAATTTTACCATTAAATTCAAAGAACTTCACTAATTTAAAAAAATTTGGTAATACTACAGTATCTATGTAAAATGTTTAAGCAAACAAAATATCATTTGCTTAACACAATTTATTCAAATGCCTTCCAAATACAAATCTGATGTTAAAAATTTAAATGTAAACAAGCCTATGACATTTTAATCACAGCCAAATAAGGTATGTGAATAAAAGTTAAAAAACAGAAATTTCTACCAACTCTTAAGTTGGTAGCAATTTTATGATCACACATGTATCACCTTACAACATTAATTCAAAGAGAAAGACAATGAAATCCTGGTCGGAAGCCGGTTTTTAAAAAGATGGTACATGTCATATGAGACACCTCTAACACACATTTGAGATCACACAAAATTCTTAAGTATTAAAAAAAACCCAGAAAATGCCAAAAGCTTATTTTGTAACTAGAAACCTCTCAAGATAGCACTGGATTGTTCTAACAATAAGTTATAAATATCTTATGAATGTGAAATCAGTCAGAAGTTATTTTCTAATTCTAACTTGTAGGTTTTCAATGTCTACCACCTACATGAATTTAATGTTATAAAACTAAGAATTAATATTTCTAAACCCAAGTTAACAAAAACCACAATATAAGCTAGGAAACATCAAAAAGTCACAATTAAAAAATGTTCAAAACACCCCTCTTGGAAGTGGGAAGTTTCAATTTTCTTGAAAAATTAAGAAATGTGAGTGCGTTATTGCTATAAAAGCATTTTTCTGGGGCAGTGTTGTAACTCTTGTGTGTATTCCTGGACACCAAAATTTAGTTTTTGCTTCCCTCCCCCAACTATATATATATATATATATATATATATATTTTAGAAAAGGAGAAAGAAAGAAACAGCAAAAGAAAGAAAAAAAAGAATGAAAGAGAGAAAGAAAGAGGAAGAGAAAGAGGGAGAGAGAGTGGGATTCTTGTTTTATTGCCCAGGCTAGAATACAGTCTAAAAATGGGTATTAA